>PVJA010004753.1:0-78189 GCA_004027025.1 Myocastor coypus | reverse complement strand
CTTCCACCTGATAATACAGAACAGACTAATGAAACAGAACATTTACACATAAAATCAATTGGCATTTTGCTTGTACAAGAGTCAGAAGAACTAAAGATACAATTCAGCTTAAAATTACTACAAAATGTTGATTCCAAATGAGGAGAACATAATCAATATAACTAAACTGATCAAAGGGAAAGTTAATTCTTGGGAAACAAGTTGATACATACATAGATTAAGCACAGTTGAAGAGTAGGTATAAGCCATTCATGATTCTTTGGGAGAGCAAAGTGCTGAATGTTGGCAAGGGATATGCAAAGCTAAATGTGTACAGGTTATGGACAAGTTCTTACAGGATTTCCAGAGCAAAGGTATGCTTGGGTTGAGTTTGGGCCTTGGGAATGTACAAGTAGATTATAGCAAGAAGGAAAGTCTAGGAGAATTTGAGGAAACAAATTATTGGAGTTCTAACATCATGCTCTGGATTGAAAGAGTTATCTGTTAGTCCAGAGTTTTACATTCATTTTGAACACAATTTGAAATTTCTGAAGTACTTCAGTCAAACAGTGACAGAATCAGAATTGCTATTTTGCTGTCTCTTGGTATGGTAGACATAATTGATGATGAGTACAAGAAATCATTTATCAACCCCTCATACAAAATTACAAAGTAAAATATTTCCATGTACATATAACTTATTTTAACATATTCCCTCAACAAGCAAACAACCAAAAAAATGCAATGGCCATTAATTATGCAACTACAAGTAATTACTTTTGGTATAAAATAATAGGGAAGTTGTATGTGTTTGATCTGAGGTGTCTGAGATGGGAACAAATGTATTTACACTTGAAATATAAAGTGAAACTAGTAAAGTAAGGGTTGAGTATATTATACGAGGTAAATTAGTGTATGGAAAGAGTCCAATGGCCATTATACTTCTCTGTATTTATCAACACTATTTCTCTCAGATGATGCCTCTCTTCAGAAACTGGGATTCTCTGAGTGGACCCTGCAAGTTTACGCAGCTCTGCTGCAGACCCAGAGCACTGGTGGAGCAACGACAACCCCCCTCTTTGTTCCTTCCTCTGGCTACCTCTCATTTTAATAGCAGTAATTTTTCAGATCTTTCCAATTTCTGGCAACCTTTGAATGAAAGATAACAAGGTATATTCACATATGGGACACTCATTGTTTTGCCTTAAATCACTATACTAAAAAGGAAAAGAAAAGATCCCAGAAACAAGAGAGAATGAAAGAGTGAATATATCACAAAACACTATTACAAATACTTTCTTAAAATTGATAAAACTCTATACTAAAAACCTAGAATTACCTTTCCAGAAAACATTTGTAAGGCAAAATATTATTGAGGTCCTAAACCAAATGAAATGCATGAAATAAAGATGAGTATATTTTAAGGCAATCAGCTTTATGAATAGCATACTTGTAAGATAATATCATGCAATTGTCAGAATGTGGTTAAAAATATAGCTCATTTAGCAAATTTTACAAAATAAAAAATGCGCCACAGATAACTTGACCCTCACAGTTGGTAATGTATGAAAAATTTGTCAACACTCTAGACTATGGCTAAGTTGTTGAAATATGTAATGTGAGTAGAAAATATGCAAAATCAAGTGCTAAAGTATATTGCTTAGTCAGTGAAACTTGGCAAGCATAATGATTAAACAATTTACTGAAATAGCACAATATGCAAAAAGAAGCAAGAAAATTTATTTATTAAAATGTGGTATTGGATCATGAATAGACAGTTTCAGATGATGTGAAAAACAAGCTGTTTAAATGATCTATGAAGCTCTGTCAGCAAATTATGCACTTCGATCATTGAACTTTATGAAATATTAATTGGCAAAGTGTGGGATTTTATGATTGCAATGGAAAGAAATTCCCTGAAATAATAAGAGTTTATGTACCTAATTTCAAAATCTTTAACCATGTCATAGAGGTTTTGTAACTTACTTTATTAAACCTTTTCTAGCACTCCTCTTCTTCACCGTTTTAAAAATTTTTTAAAGATTTTTAAAATTTGTTTATTTTTTGGCTTTTAGAGAAGGGTCTACAGGATATCACTACTAGATGGGAGTCCTGGTGATCTGCTTTTTTATAACCTCTCAGGAGCTGGAATTACATGTGCATGCCACCAAGCCCTGACTCTTTCAAAGTCTCAGAGTGCCCTGGGGGCGGGGCCAGAGCAAGGTAGACCTGGAAATCTTTTTTTCTTTTGATTTTTTGTTCAATGTGGCTTGAGTAATTATGATGGAATATCCATTGTGATGGAATAGAATATAGTTAAGTAAAACCTTAAGCATAAATAAGAACTGCCTTGAGGATTTCATGTATGATTACAACCTACGAATTGGTACACACTACTATTTCTGACATTAAAACTGGACCACAAATGCTTGTGAAGTAACTTACAGAAACTGTATGTTAGGAAAACAAGAAGAAAGAAAGAAAGAAAGAAAGAAAGAAAGAAAGAAAGAAAGAAAGAAAGAAAGAAAGAAATTTTTATTAGGAATTGCATGTCTTTTGTGCCCAAGAAAATTAAAATGTATTTTAGGAACTCATAATGTCCCTAACTGAATAGGGATAATTTTCAAGCAACAGAGTACTTGAGGTACAAAATCACAGTGAAGCCTCTGAGTTGAGGCGATGCAAATCAGAGTTCAAATCACCTAAAATGGACCTCAAGAAAAGAGGCCGTGCTGCGAGGACACCCCAAGCTTTCTATGGATGGTCAGCAAAACCTCCCAACTTATCAGACATGTGACAAAAGAGTACTTAAGGCAAAAGAATGCTAGAATCCATGATCTAAATTTCTAAGTTGATTAACCTGAAGGGTCTGCCAACTATTTTTTTCAAAAGGTATGCTTTAAACACATTCTATACGTCAGAAACTCTTTATTAGCCATGTAGGAATAACCCACATATCCCAAAACTGTCAGCCTTTTGGAAATCCTTTATGACATAACAGAGAGACAATGCAAAACAAGATAAAATAAGCCTATGAACACGAATCATCTTGCAATGTTCATGTTCTACGGTGTGAACTGAATCTTTGTATGCTGTCAGCTTTCTCATCAGACTCACAGTGCCCAGCACACACAGCCTAATGGGGGAGAGGTGTGATTTACTCGTGGTTCTGTGCCTGATCCACCAGCTGCAATGCAGACGCATTATAGTGGAAGTTCATGGCAGAGCAAAGGTGCTTAGTTGGTGACAGCCACAGACTGTTAGAGGGGAAGGGGCATGGGGACAGATAGATCTCGAAAGTCACCCCTCCAAGGCCCACCTGGAAATAGCAAGAAGTGTGCCCCACCTGTCACCAGTGTGGATGCCATAGCTAATCAGGTCGAAACTACACCATGACTGGCAGAACCTGCAATCAAACTGAGCAGAAACGCAGAAAGCAGTCTTACAAACATGCTCTGCCATGCATGCAGGAGTTGTGAACACATATTCTCTTACTATGTTGGCCACTATGAGTGTAAAAGCCAAGCAAAGATCCGTGAGAGAAGTAAAAGCAGCAATGTTTAGCACTACCCAATAATTTTGTCACAACTGTGGCTGGAGAATTAGCTCTGAAAAACAGACCACTATAGATACAAACTATCACAGCTTATAATTTTTGGAAAACAGAATTTTAATTTCTAAAAACAAATAATTTAAAATGTATCACTATGCATAAGACCTATAAAATTCTAATAAAAGTTGTCAAAGAATCAACCTCATTACAGTTTATTCCATGCATTCCTCAGGCATGTGTAATTTCAACCTGTGATTCTTGTTTTAAATAAATTTGATAAAATTATAATTTTATATTTCTATTATATTATCTTATAAAAATTAATAAAAAGTCAAATTTTGCTCATCATTTTTATTATTTTTACAGGGTCTCACTATGCTCCTCAGACTCATAGTGATCCTCCTGTTTTCAGCCTCCCCATTACTGGCATTACAGGCCTGTGCCACCATGCCCGGACTCAGCACTTAGTTTACTGAGCTATTTCACTGGCCCTGTTCATCTCATATTTAAATAACTGGATACGTAGGCAATTAAGTAAATGGAGATGTATTCTGTGTTCATGATAGTTTAACTTAATGTATAGAATGAAGACATTTTCAATTAACAGTCTACTATGCTACACTGAATATTATAAAATGGATTATAAGTTTATATAAAGAAGCAAATGACCCATAGTAAGCATTACAATTTTGAAAAAGAGGAATGAATTTAGAGAATTGACATTACCACTTTACCAGCCATCCGAATTTCACAGGAAGCTGTAGTAAACGTGGCAGTGTGGTACTGGCATGAGTCATACAAGTTAATCAGTGAATTAGAATACTAAGCCCAAATGTAGATTCAAAGCGTTGTCATCCGATGATCTTTGAGAATAAGAACAAAGGTAATATAGTAGAATAAAAACAGTCTGATAAATGGTGCTAGAACATGCCAGAAAATTCTGGAGTGATCAGAATTCTCACTCATAGAGGGTATGAATGTAATATTACATGGTACTTTGGAGAAGAGTTGGTTCATTTCTTACAAGCTCAAGTGCGCTTTAACGATGCAGTGCAACATTGCTCTTGGTTTTTATCCAAAGCAGATGAAAACATATGCCCATGCAGAATTTTCCAAACAGATGTTCATAGCAGTTTGTATTTGTAGTTACCAAAGCTTGGAGATAATCAGGATGTCCCGTGGTCGGTAATGCAAGAAACTGATGTATCTTGACCTCAGAACAGGTCCTAGTGTTAAAAAAGCAATGAGATATGCACAATACCATTAAAAGATCTGAGAAATGTAAGTGTAATATTGCATGAAATAAGCCAATATGAGAAGGTTACATACTGAATATTCCAGTTGTGTGACATCTTGGGAAGGACAAAATGGACTGCAAACGATGAGTAGTTGTTATGTAGGTGGGGCTCAGAAGGCTTGTGGCGGTACCAGGTAATGATGGATACGTGTAATTCTATATTTATATAATTCCACAGAATACATAATACCAAGTGCAAACCCTAATGTAAGTTATGCACTTTGTCTAATTATTATATTCAATGTGGGCTTATCAATTATAACAAAAATACTCTTCTGGTGTGGTATATTGATACAGACAGAGATTGAGCATCGGAGGTGTTGAGAGCAACATAAGAAACATGCGTATCTTTCTCTACATGTTGGTGCATTCCCAATGAAGATGCTTAAGTGAAACTGGGCTTCTATTTCCCAAAACTCTGCTCCTCAAGTAAACTAAAGAGTTTTATGAAATTGTGGATTTCCCTAATTTACCACAAGTAAGAGAGATATCTGCTGATAGGGCCTGATAAACTATATTTTCAAGATAATTCCTCAAAAGATTTTTATTCAGTAGCAGCTGCTGAGTTATACAGTGAATTAATGTGTAGGGATACATAAGATAATTGATGGTACAAAAATTGTAAATATATATAATTAAGCAAAAGAGCACATGAAAGTTATGTCCATCCTAATATAGTTTCACTACACATAAGCCACAGCTATTTCACAAAATTGCTTTTCTAACAGTAAGTAGAATATTTAAAGGATAAATATTGAAGTGATTGAAAATTAAGACATTCTGAGTGACAGATAATTAACAATTTTCAATTAGAATCCTTTAACATGGAATGCAGATGTTTCTCTTTCCTTATTTAACTGTGAAAATTTAATTTCTAAAAAGAAACTGTATTAATTGCCTGCTGCAGAAGGCTATATTTTGGTGTTGCAGACAGTAAACTTCCTAAAAATGGAAATCTGAGTCATAACTTTGCTGGCTTGAAAGAAGAAACAGCAATTATGTTGATAATGTCTGCTGTGTAGTCTATGAATGACTCCGGAGACAAAGATACAATCCTCTTCTGCTAATAAGCCAGCAGAACAGCTACATGTGTCTTCAGCTCTAATGCTTCTCTCACGCCTAGGCCTGTTTCCTTTGCAGAAAGGCCTCCCATGTAGAAAGCCTTGGTGTTAACACGAAGAATAAAGAAATTTAGTGGAAAGCAAAAGAGAGAATGCCAATAGATGGGGAATATCCTGATAGCAATTAGCTAACTGAAAACTATTCTCATTTATGGTTAGCAATGTGACTGTAGCACAACACAGCCAATTTATTGTAATTCACATAAACTATGGTTTGTAAAAAACTTTTACCAGATAAATTCTCCTCAGATAATGCTTTGAGTAACAGTTTGGTCTACAGAAAAGATGTAGATTAGCTTTGAGGTGGGTAAAAGTTGCTTTTGGGTGCTTGGAGTGGCTGGGTTCATTGTTCTGAACGTCTTTCTTGCTCTTGGACAAGTACGACTTTCATGTTGATTAAGAGAGTGTTTAAGAAGCACATCCATGAGTTACTCAAAAAATTAATTCTGAAATACATTTTACTATTCTTTAATTTATTCATTTTTGTTTCTATATTGTTGATATTGATTGAGATATGGTCTAACGGAATTTCCAATGAAAAATTATTGTCTTAGTGCTCAAGGATATTGGTTATTGATTGTCTCACATCATAAGTTGAAAAGTATTGATTTATTTATTTTATTTATTTATTTTATTTAATGGAAGGCAGGCCAAATAGCTCAGTGGATTAAAGCACCTGCAAGCAGGCATAGGGGTCAGGGATTCAATCCCCAGGCCTACCCAGCTGACCCTATCCCCAGGCAAATTGAGACTGGGCGCGGTGGCTGTTGGGAGGCTATAAACAGACAGATCACTACAAGTCTGATCTAGTAGTGAGACCTTGAACACACTGTAGACCCTTCTCCCCTAAAAAAAATCACATTATCTTATTTAATGGGAAGTATATCACTTAGATCCATTTGCTATGAAAATTTTTAGAATTTTGAGAACATTTCCTGATTCAAACCCATCATGATTCCTGGATAAACTCACCAACAAAGTTGTGTCTTATTGATTGGAATCAAAGTAGTATATTACAAGAAGGGCTTGTATTTCCAGGTCAGATATCTATATAAGCTTGTGTAAAAGTTACCTAATTTCTCTGAGTCCTTACTTATGTTAAGAGGGGAATTTGCTCTTCTCAAATGCATTTTTTTTAGCTTAAAATAAAAGTGGTTTCCTTGAATTTTTCATCTGTAAGAACCAAAATATAAATTTATTTCTATGTAATTATAAATATTATTTATATTTCATGCTATATTTGAGTATATTATAATATCTACTGACATGTGCAATATTGCTTATACATGAAATATTTTATATTTCATTCAATATAAAGATATACATGTGCTTAATAAATTCTATGACTATTATGGCTTCAACAAGTGTGCAACACATTTTTAAACAATTAACTAAAGTGCATGATATAGACAGACACGGATATAGATATATTGAATTGCAAAGGTGAAAATTATGTTAAACTGAAGCAAAGTCCCAATGCTGCTTTAGTCTCTTAGAATTTTAATTGGAAAATATGAATAGTATCAAAATTTTGCATCAATAGTTTGTATTCCTAAAATTTTGACTTTAGTTAATGCTCACATGAATGGATTTTGATGTGGATAGATAGGAAAGTGAAAGAGTGGAGTAAGAATGTTGATTGAAATACTTCTAAAAATGTTTCTGTTGAAGCTTTCATTGCTACTGGTTTTGATGCCTCTATTCAGAACTTTATTTTATACAGGAATGTCATATCCAAGGGAGGCATTCTCCAAATCCTTGTTTGTTTTTTAAAGAGGAAATAGTCTCAGCCTAAATTTGGACATTAAATCTGAAGTCCCGTGGGACACGGAAGACAATGGCTGCATGTCAGCTTGCAGAATCAGCGCATTCGTCCTCACTCCGGCCGAGGTGCCGCCATTGCTGTTCATTTTCTTATTCTTAACACACAGGCAACTCATTTGCATTGATGACACATTTTTACATCCTAGTAATTTGATCAGATGTTGAGAATTACAAGGAAATAAAACTGAGTCATTCATTCTATACAATACCAAAATCTAAGTGGACAAATTCATAGATAGTTATAAAATTTTACAATATAACATTAAAAATAGCATGCCCTAGATCTCAGTTTGAAGTGTTTAGGGTAGAGTATAATTTGCACAGTGTATCCTGCTTTAATTTATAGTTGCCTATTACTATTTATGGCTGCTTAATACACACTCTAAAATCTTTGACTGAGTAGGAAAATGAAAACTGAAATGTTTCTCAAAGCAGTCTGTTTTAGAACTTAAAAGTAGTTGGTAGACTCAAGTCACAAAAGTCTAATAATGTTGCTTAATGATGATAATAAAAACATAAATACTCTGTTCCAGCCCCGACCCGGTGCTAGGCAGGCCTGGGCGCCCACCGCAGGTAAGCTGCCACTGCCCCTATGCCCCTCCTCTGTGTTCCTGCGACTAACTTTCTGTTCCAGCACCGACCCGGTGCTAGCCAGGCCCGCGCACCGGCTGGGTCAGGATGCTTGGTCCGCCTTCCCCTTCCCCGCTTCCCCTCCCCCCCTTTTTTTTTGGTTTTTTTTTTGAACCCCTCCAGCCCAAGCTTCAGTGCAGAAACCATCAAACATCTCGTCTGGCAACCGATCTGGTTCAAGAGCCTACCAGGACTACTCAATCCCAAAGCTCCACCTCCACCTACAGACCACACCCGCAGGGCTTCACAGCAGTTAGCAGCCCGAGCTCCAACACAGTCAGGGACCTCTGTAGGGGAACCAGCTTGGAGTCTCCAGACCAAACGCCCATAGACACAGCATAACGCCACCAAAGTGCAGAGGTCGCTTCCATACAAAATGATAACAACGAGGAGTAGGATGCAATCTCAGGGACCCTGCCCACCCAAATCAAATACAGAAGACACTACCATGGAAGAAAATGGGAATCATGCAGATGAAACCTCTGAATTGGTAACATCTGAGGCAGACACACAAGTGCAGAAACTTATAGAGCAACTGAGGTCAGAGATAACATCTGAAGTAAAAAAAAAAGAAATACATGAAGTGGAAAAACGGCTGGAGAAACGTATAGAGGACATCAGAGCAGAAATGATATCTAAAGTTAATGAAGACGTGTCTAAATCAATAGCATCCCAAGTAGGGGAACAACTTCAGAAAAGTAGAAAGGAGAACAGAACAGAAATAATCTCTGATTTAGAGAGAGAAAGGATAACCATAATGACAGACTTCAATACTATTAAATAAGACATCGATTAAAAAAAACATAAATACTGCAGAAAGACCTACATAAATGCAAAGTGGCTGTGGTGGTGACAGGACTATGAAATTGAATACATCTTTTACTTTATTTTTTATGCTGGATTTCTCTGTCTTCAGTCAGCTTGAAAATGTTGCAACACTGCAATACCTGGTTCTCTTCAGCCCTGTTAACATTAAGCCCCTGTGTTCTACCTGTAAGCAGCACACAGTTAATAGAGGTTCTGCCTCAATATTCACCTCTTAACATTGAGATCTTTAGAGATTGCATGGCCACCTTCCACCCTAAGCTATTTGTTTGTATTGTTTTATTTTTTCTTTGTTTCTATAAAAATAAAAGGAATTGGAAAGGAAAAATTTGAAGCCTCTAACATAATTGCCCCATGTTCTAGAAGGCTCGGAGGACTTCAGTGATGCACAGAGCTGAGGTCACATTTGAGACAAAGGAGCGGCTTGCCCATTTATTGGGGTAGAAAGGCAGACTCTAGGGAAAAGACCTCAAAAAGCCGAAGGTGAATTACAAAATAATCTCTTAGATCGTAGAAATATGTTTTCTTTCTTTCTTTCTTTTCTTTCTTTCTTTCTTTCTTTCTTTCTTTCTTTTCTTTTTTTTTTTTTTTTTTTTTTTTTTTTTTTTTTTTTTTTTTTTTTTTTTTTTTTTTTTTTTTTTTTTTTTTTTTTTTTTTTTTTTGGGACGCTAAGTCATTTTGAGTTATAGTCTTTGAACTTCCTATACAGCTAAACAAAAGTTTTATCAATATGCATGCTCTGAAACTTTATTAGTAAAAACTTGGCTGATATGATGTGACACCGAGCTGGAATGCCTTTAAATTTTCACTTTACTATCATGGTCAGCCTTCTTTTTCATCTGGCTCCTTCACTGTTCCGCTTAAAATTATTTTCTTCATAATATAGAAATGATCTCTGATTCCTGTTGCCACATTGGAAAAGACCATTAGAGGAGGTATATGAATCACGAGTAGGACCTAAAAATGTCAATATATAAATACAGAGGAATAAATCGTTTCTCCTTGGCTACCATTTTCTCTAAATTTGAAAGCTAAAAATCATGGAGCAATCAACATCACTATGATTTCCTGAAATAAATCGGAATATGCATAGGAGTTAGAAATTAAAATGATACCAGAGAGGAGCATACATTTCTCATATGATTAGTTCTGCTTCTTTGGCTCCATCTGGGATGATTTTGCATATTACTGGCTTCAATAAGCATAAAAAATGTGCTAGGTAGTGAGCAAACCTGAGACCCTAAATAAACCAAGAGGACCCCATGGGGTAGTATCATAAATTACCTTACAGAAATAAGGTTAGCAGGCCTTTCTACATGTCATCCACAGTGACAGGTTTTAAAGTCAATGAGTGGGCCACTTTAGATAGCAAATCTGATCACCATGATTATTCTGTCTGAGTGAGTGTCAAGGAGCTAAGGTGTCTCTCAAGTTATCACCTACTTTCATATCTTCAAAGCTACTTCTTAGCATATACTGAAATGTTTAATCTTTGAAGTTTTTGATTTTGACTGTTCTCAGCCAAATATTTGGCTTTCTGCATAATAATAATAATAATAATAATAATAATAATAATAATAATAATAAACCATGCTTTTCCCCACTACAGTACATGTAGGAAGGATGCTTATTTATTCTACACTATAGAACTAAAAATGGCATAGATGGTGACAAAGTGCACGCTTCATGGAACACTGCCATCATCACCATAACCTTCACTGGGAAAGCTTATTTCGAAGGTTGGCTACAAATAGCAACAGGAGCTGAGAGAAAGCAGACAATCCTAGTAGCTCCATGACTCCACAAGCAACATTTCCTTGCATAAACTGAAATGTAGGACAATGAAATGCAGGTGAAAGAAGTGGGTACAGAAGCTTGTCCAGAGTACTGGAGTACTGGATCCTTTGCTGTTGGTCCTCTTTCGGTATTTTAAGCATGGATTCCAAGGCCTGGAATGCTCTCTCCATTGTTCCTTATGTAGAAAGCCTTGGTGTGGAAACACCCCTGCAACTTTCCTTGCATTCGTGGAATTGTCATATCTGAATTCTTCTACTTTTTGTTTTCATAAACAGAACACTAAATACAAAAAAAAAAAAAAATCAATTCTATGTAAAAAGTATAAAAATAAAATAAAGTCCTGGGCTTGCAACTCCTGAAGAGCCCCATGGGTAGTGAGAGTTCAAACCTCATGAATGAGTTAATCATTTGATGTTAAGATTGAATTATGAGGGCCCCCCAACTAGCTCTGTGGACTACAGTGCCTGCCAAGCAGCACAGGGGCCAGGGGTTCCATGACCAGGCCTGAGATGCTGGCCTCGCCCCTGGGGTGTGCTGAGACAGCAACTGAAACTGGACAAGGTGGTGTGCCCTGTAATCCCAGCTCTTGGAAGTCTGTGAACAGGTGGATCATATGAATCGATCTAGTAGTGAGATTCTGAACATCCTGCAGACCCTTCCCTAATTAGAAGGAGGAGACGGAGAAGGAAGAGGAGGAGGAGAAGGAGGAGGAGGAGGAGGAGGAGGAGGAGCAGAAGGAGAAGAAGGTGATTAAATTATATCATTAGGTTTCAATGTCTTCAATACATTTTGGAAAGAATAGTAAAACAAAAACAAAACAAAAAAAAAAAACAAAAAACTAAAAATTGAAGTGAGGCTCATTGCCTAAAAATTATGTTATTGTCTAATACATCAAAAAGCAACTCCTTTTTTAGATTTATTTATTATTTCTGTTGCTTGTTCAAATAATTACATTGTTTCCAGGGAATCAGTGACATTTCAAGCGTGCAGAATATGATTGTTTTAAAGAAAAAATAGAGAAAAGCTATTTTAAATGAAATATAGGATATATTTCTGAAGATAAACATTTACCTCAAAAAGCTTTGAAGTTTAACTTTCATTAAGATTCCAATTTAGACATTGAACACACTATTATTTAACTAAAATTAAGCAGACCTATGAAGAAATATAAATATTTTATTGTTTCTTTTAATATTATTCAATTTTTTATATAATCCAGTTAAATATAATTTTCATTTTGACATAGGTAAAATACCTTCATTTTTTTTAAATTAAGAGAATTTTAGGCAACTAATGCGATTAAAATTTGGTCTACTTAATTCATAGCTTCCTCCCTCTATGATTATCAGTGAGGTTTAAAATTATCTTTGAAAAAGACATTCCCTCTGTCATGTCAAAGGAAGATAGCTGTTTTCTCAAATACTCAATTCCAGCTCCTTTCAATAAAACATACAACTTTTAAAGCAATGTCTATATCGAACATATTGGCTAGCATAATTCATGTCACTGTTTTAGTTTTAGGTGATTGAACAACTCTTTATTAAAAAAAAAAAAACCTAGGGCTTTCTCTGTGCAAGATTTATTTACTTCTACAAGCCTAATAGTTTGCAAAGATAGAAATTTGTTCATACAGAAATCACCAAATGTTTGAAAAGTTATAAGTGAAAATCTCACCTAAAATTTTACTTCTTAATATTACTCCTTATTGTATAGTTTTTCTCTGCTTATTAATATTATTTTAATATTTTTCTCCCTATCATGATTGCCAGGTTTTTGCCCCTCTTTGAAAAATTACTATGCTTATGTGTAGGATTAAAGAAACTGTTGCTTTTGATCTGTAATTTATGATGACAAAATAAAACCATACGTAATAGCTTCACAACTTGATATTTTCCAAAAAAATTAATAGTTATTCTGTCATTAAAATAAAAACAAAAATGAAACATCTAATGAAAGCACACTGGATATTTTAGTTATTCCAAAGATTCTTTTGAGGAGATATAAGAAATTCTTAAAGGAGCTTAATTTGAGGAGTTTTAGCACAGTCCATAAAAATTGAATAAATAGGCACACCATGGAGTTATAATGAGTATTCAGTGTGCAAGGTGTATGTGTTAATAATGTTCTTAATAACTTAAGTGTGCACTAATTACTTAGAGTGATAGTTCATGCATGTCACTGATCTGGGGTTGAAAATAATTCAGGCATATGAATTGCCAAAGAAATAATAGGGTAGGAATTTCAGGGAATGGAGACTGCAGTGCGAAGGGAACAAATAGACGTTCTGAAAGGAGAGACAGCACAGAGAGTAGCAATTGATGATATCAAGTGATTGGGTTTGAGAAAGTGCTTAATGTGGTGAAGTCAAACTATGCATTTCCCAAGGCAGACTCTCCTTGAGTCCACAGCAACTGCCCTTCCTGTAAACTTCTCAAAGATACAACTTGAAAGGTCTTTATGTGTTATACACAGTGCTTCAGCACTTATTGCCACCCCTATTCATTTTTTAGACTCATCTTCCAGAATTTCTTCATCCGTAATCGGCTTCCCAGGCAAAGAAGTCAATGGAATTTCCTTGAAGCCATCATTCCTGAGGAAACTGTGCATTAGTCCACCTAAGGGGCACCACTCCCACCTCTATGATGGTTTTTCTAACAGCTGTTACGTGTATGAATGTTTACTGGGTGGCATCTTCCCATCTTCTTGTTCAAATAACTATCATAAGTTAAGTTGAAAATTTTAATTTATAATAGGTATGTTAGAAAATAGAAAGTTCCAACTTCTCTAAAAATTATCACAGTAAGATACATTGTCATTAATCTACTGCAAAACACTGCCTCCTACTTCAAACATTTTGTCCACTTTTTGAAATCATCAGGCTTGTGCCAACCTGGTAAATAAGGTAGAAAAGGACACACTGCAATGTTCTTGTGAGCCTGGATGGCACTTGACAGCAGAACTCAGACCTTCTAAAGACACTTTTGGAAGAGGACATTCCAGAACTGCCACGAAAAATTACAAGAATAATGGAATAAGATTTGGAGTGGCAGCAAAAATTTTGCAGGGCATTGATGGTGGGTGTGTCTTTCACTCTGATATTTTCCTTAAACATTCTTTGTACATTTCAGTCACCGCTTACACATACGTATCTATTGCTATTTCATCTCTCCCTAGTGCATTTTAAGTTTCTTTCCTGGACATTCTTTATCTCTTTTCTTCAGTTCTTTGAAGGCAGGATTTCTATCTTTGTTCTGGTACTTTCTTCGTGCCCCGTAGTGACTTCGACACAGAGAGACAGTGAAGTTAGCTGCGAGGAAGACCAACAATGACTGAGATATAAAGCACAAGGAAGGAGCTTCCAGGTAAGCTGTAGACAAACATCGTGTTCAAGCTGCTCTGCCTTGCAGTATTTGAGTTCCAAAATGTAGGTTTATGGATTATTGGTCAAACAGAAAGGGCATGAATGAAAGGTGACTATTGATTATCCAGATACAAGGTCTGGGCATAATACTGTACAACAGTGACTTCACATGGAAAATCCTTAACAGATATAATCAGATCTTTTCTGGGCATGTTTGTGTTTAGAGCATACAAAAGTAATGTTCAGTAGTAACTGTACAGGTAGAAGCAATAAGTATTATTAGCACTTTCACTATAGAAAACTACCTCTTGTGCTATAAGGGATGTTGGAATTCTTCAAGAGTACTACTATCTTTCTATTTCATTTTATCTGACTATGAGCAATATTTTACTTAGAATGTTTTATTATTTATTCTAACTGCATTGACTTTCACTGAACTTGAGAGTATCCAGAGAGTTCAATTACATAAATACTGTGGAATATGGAAATGGACCCCCTGTTCTGAGAACGGAAAAATCTAAAGTTTCCTAAGGTTTGATAAGTCATATTGTCTTGTTTTGCTACTATACCTTCAGTAAGGATTGCCTAGTATTTCAATAATCTTGAAAACTACAAAACAACTACATAGAACATTGTAGTTTGAGTTCATTTTTTCCTTAAACAGAAGCTTGATAATATATCTATATAATATATATATATATATATATGTCTCAACATATTGATAAATCAATATATCAATGTATCTATATTGATATCTACATGTAGTTTAAAAGATTTGTGCAACTAAAATCATGTATGAGAGAAAGTCTGAATTTTTGAAAGAAATGTATTTCACTGAAAGAAAAATAATTATTCCATAGAAATGTTTTCAGAGTGAACAGTTTAATTTGTGATTGAATGATTATAGGTAAGGCTACTTACAGTAGTCAGCCATACTAAATTCCATGTTAAGTGACTGAACCTTCTTCTGTATTACTAGAAATTTCTGTATTATAATTTTTGCTTCCTTGCTTTAATCAAGGTTACCCTTTAAAATAAATAATTTTGGGGGGTTGAACCTCAAGCAATATTTTTGTGAAGTGACAATATTGTCCCAAATGACTGAGGCAGACATTCAAATAGCCAAGGTGTGCTGTAGTACTTCTACGCACTTAAGTTACCTTAGTAAAGATTACTACTGCATCCTTGCTGAATATGTCTTTGGAATCAGATAAGTTTTAGGTTCTAATTCCATTGCGTACTGTGTCAAGTATCAAAACCATCCATTGGGTAGGCTTGGGAGCTGCTTGGTGGATCAGTGAGGCTTGTTTCTGAGGAGCTGGGAAGGTGTGCAGGTGTGCTCTTGTAAGTGGCATCTGCCCCTGGTCCTTGCCCAGTCAGCACAACGCCTTCCTCTACTTCTTGGCTTCCAAACCCTGAGCAGCTTTGCGCTCCAACACACTTCTCCATGCTGTTTATTCTAGGAGGCAGCTGACCACGCGCTGGCCCTTTTACTTTGTGAACCAAAACTATGTACTTTTCCTCCTATGAGATATGGATGTATTTGTTTCCAGCGATGAGAAAGCTGGTGAGCACATTTAATTTGCCCCATTTTAGTTTATCTTCTTTTGTCTTACTGGTGCGATTTCATCTTAATCTTGGTTTTGTTTTTCTTCATGTTGGTTGCTTGGCTATCTTACAGTTTACTCTGGCACGCCTGGAGAAACCATGGTATCAGCATTTGCTTCAGAAACAAAAGCCACACAACAATCAAGCAGACACCACAACCCTAAATAAATGCTTGTTGCTTCTTGGTTCTGATGGCTTACTCTCTCCTCTCCCTTTTCACTTCCTTTATTTCCTGCTTTGTGCACCTCAAAGGAAAGCAACATTGAAAAGCTGAAGGCCCTTGCTGTATGAAGACTGCTCTAACTACTTCTTTAATGACTAATTCAAGGTTGAAAAATAGCCAGGTCTAGCTGCGCAATCCTGCAATTCCAATAACCTAAGAGGCTGGGGCAGGAGGGTTCTAAATTTGAATCGAGGCTGGGCAATTTAATGGCTTTGTTTAGACCCTCAAAATAGGAACTAAGAAGGAGAATTTAGTGATTTAGCCCAGTAGGAAGGCCCTGAGTTTAATCAGCAATCTCTCTGTCTCTGTCTCTGTCTCTGTCTCCCTCTCGCTCTCTCGCTCTGTGTGTGTCTTTCTCTGCCTCTGTCTTTGCCTCTGTCACTCTCTCTGTCCCTGTCTGTCTGTCTGTCTGTCTCTCTCTCTGTCACACACACACACACACACACACACACACACACACACACACATTAAATTTGGAAAATAATTTTGGGATGCAGAGCAGGTATGACATCTGGAACATAAAGTCTAGTCCTGGAGAAAAGAGTAAAGATTCAAGGCATGTATGGCTAAACTATCAAATAAAAAGCACATTCTTTGTTTTTGTTTGGTTGCAGGACATCTAACTCAGAACGCAGTTATAGTGAGAAGTACCCATCGCTGGATAGATACGATATCAACTTAATGTGGACATAGACACGTACTTTCCAAACAGATTTGGCTTCTGAGTAAAACATACAGTATGTTCCCTGATATCCACTTGGGCAATTTTCACTGCATATTCTTGTTTTGAAACTCTATTTCATCTGTGAGTGCTTTTGGTTATTTTTCTCTTTAGCAGACCTGCTATGAAGGCATGCCATACCCTGACAGAAAATCTTTGATGAACACACATCTTCAACTGTGGTTATAATGCAGGCTTTCATACTGAAGTGCCACTGAATCATTTGTAGTTGCTCTCTATGTGTGGCAAGGTGAGTCGTCCACAGGTAATAGGATGTTAGATAAGCTCATTTCTCTTCTTTTTTTTTCTTTTCTTTTCTTTTAATCGTGTTTGGAACAGGATCTCACTATATAGTTCAGACTCAGTGATCTTCCTGATTTCTGCCTCCCCACTGCAGGGGTTACACAAATGTGTCACTGCACCTGGACTAGGTGTTGGGCTCAGCATGCCTGGGGGTGGGGCTGACAGAACATGTGGTTCTGGAAATTGAACACTGGTCCCTGAATTTGCCTAAGCATTTGCTTAGTCTGCTAAGCTACATTGCCATCCCTTAGCTAAGCTCTTTTCTTTCTTAGGTTCAATAACACAACAGCAGTTGTGAATATGAAGAAAATGTTTTCATATAGAGTTAAAAGAAAATGGTATAAAAACATGTACTTAGTGCTAGAGTTGTAAAGGAAGAGCATGAAGACTGGAGATTTTAATGTGAGGAGAGAATACCCAGCTCTGAATCTGAGAGAGAACGGAGATACACAGTCACTATCTCACCTCAACATAAAGAGAAACTGGAAAACTCTGACCTACTTGCTTCATTTGAGAGACAGCACCGATGTCTTCCTGATGGTGCTAAGAAGACCGAAAGAGCTTTCCAGTCAGAAATTGATTCCAGTTGGGAAATCAGAGGGCCACTCTAGCACCACATTCAAAGTGTGGTCTCATTCTAGGGCTACTCTCTTTGGTGTGAGCAATGAGTGAGTTCTTTGCAGGGACCAAGTGAACCCCAAGGGATTTAGGGTTTTGTTGGCTTGAATTTCCTAGGAGCTAAGAGGGGTGAGGGTACTTGACTTGAAAGAGTTTACACTGAAGTGCAGAATAATGTGTATAGGAGTTTAGGGGGGAAAACCATCAACACAGCTCAAAGAAGAGATTTGTCCCAGTCCTCTGCCTAGCAATAAAGCTTGCCCGGGGGATCGGTTTGGAAAGTGCTGTCTTAATCCAGTACCTTGTCGTTTCCACATCAGCAAAAAGTGGGAAACAAGCAAAGGGAAAGAGGTTATTTCTCTCCCATAGGGAGTGCTAGTCCGATAGCATGCTAAGTCTGGGCAGGGAACTTGATGAAATGGAGTTCCAAGTTTTAACTTAGATCTAGCCTTACTCATTTTAATTACAAAATTGAAATCGTTGAAAATGTAAATCATCATGGACTATATTATTCCTATCAATAAGGAAAAGCCATAGGCATGCCTGAGTTCTCATGCAAAGGCAGGTAAAACTGCTGCACACTAGGCCAGCAAAGGAGCTCAACAAGAACATGGACTGCGGTTCGATCCCCAGTGCCACATGTTGTGTCAGTCCTGCCTCCAGGGTAGGCTGAGCCGGCCCCCTGCACCCTCCCCCCAAGAAAAACTTCACAATAAATTGCATGGAGTTGGAATGAAGATGGTGAGGACATAAAACAAAAAAAAAATATGTTTCATTTGCTTTACAAGTTGTGCTTATTCCTGAATTTGGCTAAGTATATTTTGTTTTGCTACAAAAAATAGCCTTGTCATCTTAGTACTACAACAAATAGCATATGTTGATAATAAGGGGGGCAAATTGGATAAAGCTTTTACAAAGTATTCTCAAGTTATTTTATTTTTTCAGTTCTTGAATTTACTCAAAATATCACCTAAAGTAATAGGAATTAAACACTGCTTTAGGAGTTAAACATTGTTACAATTATTTTACTAGCATTTTGTTTTTCACTTTATGTCTTACAGAATTTTAGAGACTACATATGCTATTATGATCTCTAATTCATTTTGTATTCAAATTAATCCTGTAAAGTAGCAGAATGAACACTGTTTTGTCAGTTTTAGGGGAAAGGAAATTAACATTCACAGAAGCAAAATGATCAAACACATCCGTAACGGTGTAAATAACAACTCAGTCTTCTAATAAGTTTCACAAATTTGGATCGTGCATATCAGTGCTTATATTTTCTCCTATGATTTTATTTTATGATAATCCATAACAGCTAAAACCTTTTGAGCATTCTTCTGATAACCGCTATTTATTGATTTCCTTGCTTTTTGTAACTGTCTTTTGCTGTGGCAACAAAGACTCTCGTTTAGCTGATGAAAAAATTAAGGCTTTAATAGAAGCAGTGATTGAACCATGATCATACACTAAAGAAATGGGCACTAAGAGGATTTAAACTTGGCATCTAACTTCACAACCTAAACAATTGCCCAGTATACTCTGTTTTGCAAGTTAATATTGCTTAGTGAATGTATAGCTCTTCTTATACCACTGAATTTATATGACAGTGAGTGTGATTCTAAGCAAGCTATTGCCATTAAACAACTGTTAGTTTACAGAGGTTGATGACATCCTGGACTTAAATTCAATAGGTTTCTGCATGGCTGCTTTCTTTTAGAAATTTACAATAGAAACAGAATTCCTCAATATTTTATTCACTCCTCCGTGTCTATCATGGAAACGGTATTTGATTCCGTGTAGGTTTAATGTTAGTCAGAGTGCACCAATGATGATTTGTACCATCAATCCAAGAATTAGTGATGAACCAATAATTATTTTCCAGTCGATATTCAACTGGCCTACATAGTCGATGGTGTAGCTTTGGTGCCTGTGTAGGACCCTATGTTAAATATGTCCTCCCTATAGTTGAGC
The DNA here is from genome assembly GCA_004027025.1 of Myocastor coypus. NCBI lineage: Eukaryota > Metazoa > Chordata > Mammalia > Rodentia > Myocastoridae > Myocastor > Myocastor coypus. Next base: position 58,355 of record PVJA010004753.1, on the reverse strand, counting down.
CTAGTGACCTTCAGTCAGAGTTTTATGCTTATAAAAGTTGCACATGTAAGCTTTCACACTTGAGAAGATAGCAAGATGGGCAACAAAGTACCAAGCTGTCAGAAAGTCTGCGCTTTATTCATGTATAATCAAAAGCTGACAATGAGAACTTCAAACCAATGGGTGAAAGCATACAATTAGAATGTTGTGCATTGGTTGAAATCCAACAGGCTAAAATTTGCACACCTTACGCTGTCATGCCTTAAAGGTTGCTGCTCCTAATGTATGAATTCACCCTAAACTTCAACTGTTCCACGCCTGCTGATGAGTGATCATTATGAATCTTTGGTTACTACTGCTGCCTGTGGGCAATTTTGTGGCAGCTCTTGTGCAATTATTTAAATATTTTATTACATTTAATGTTATTTCTTATAAAATGAACAGAATTGGAAAGTGATAAGATGCTTACATCTCATAAACAGAATTCCTTTGAGGTAAAGTTAGAAATTATTTTTGGGCTTCAAGCAATGAATCTTAGATTTATTGTATTCATTGCTTCTTGCTAGTTGTTATTTCCTTGTAAGAGAGAATAATAAAGAAATGCATACATTAAATAACAGAATATGCGATAAATATATTGTCTAGAAAGCTAAATTTGGAGAATATATAATATTGTATTTTTTAGATTTTTAAGACACAATTAGCTCTATGTTTTTCAGATGCAAGTAACTATAATCTTAATTTTAATGAAAGAGTATCTCTCAATGAATAAGACTTGCTGCATTCAAATTTAAAAAAACTGCATGCAAGATGTATACTGCCTGCAGAAATACTGCAATGAAGTACAGAAGCAAATAATATATTGTTAGTCTAATACTAAACATATTTCCTTGCATTTGCATAATTCTAATACACCTTTAGGAATGCTGTACAGTACAGAATCTACAAAAATATAGAAAGTAGGTCTATTTTCTCTACATAGAGAGCTCACTTAAAAGTGAGAAATGTTTGGTAAGAATAAAACCCACTGAAGTAATATTCATTTTGGCTTAACTTTCATGTTTGTTTTCAATTGATAATAGCAGCAGAATGATTTTCTTTTGTAAATATTTTGATTGCTGGATTCCACTTAGCTTGAATAAGAGCAAAGACTAACTAACACAAATTATATCTGGAGGCATTTTTACAGACATACAGAGGAGCTTTCCTTATGAAACCTATGTTGTAGGCAATAATTTAGCGTTTTACAAGTGCAAACAATATCATTGTGCTTGTAAAATGAGAACAAAAAACTGGAGATACCATGTGAGCAAAATGAGAAAGATTTATTTTCACTTTTCCATTTCTTCTGTCCCCTTCCAAGCCTTGTTTCTTTGCTTCTTGACTTTCTTTATTTTCTCTCTTTTATCACTACTCCTTTATCATGCTCTAATGACCAGGAATTATTCAGAATATTTCTTTTTTATTTCTACATTTTTTAGGGAAGGGTCTCTAGGGGGTTCAGGGACTCATAGTTATCTGCCTGTTCACAGCCTCCCAAGAGCTGGGACCACAGGTGCACTCCACCACGCCCAGTCTCAATTGTTGTCTCACCACATCTCTGGGAAGGGCCCAGCGTGGAAGGTCTGGGTATTGAACCCCAGACCCCTGAGCCTACTTGCATTTGCTTTAATCTGCTGAGCTATTTGATGGGCCCCAGAATATGTATTAATAAAACAGAGCTTACATTGCAAGAGGTTTAGAATATTTTTTGTCAGGGTGAGTAAGAATTACGTCTCTCTTCCATGCTAATATTTCGTAAAGAATTTACTTGTAAGTATGTCTTATTTATTTTTTTTTCATGTGACTTACCCTTCAATATTAAAAATAATGATTGTTTTCAAGGATATAAGGTGATCTGTAGGTTTTCTGATTAAGTAGAAGCCTAAGGCAACAGTAAATTTCATTGCAACGCGACAAACTAAAATGCAGACAATATAGAGGAAATGAGATTTTGGGAAAAAATAATTTTAAAAACTAGATATGTAGAATTTGCATTTAGCAATAGCTACCAAAAAGACAGTTGAGTCTGGAAATAAGAGGTGAGGCTAGGGACAAATATGTTAATTTTCTGTATCAACATTCACATGGGGAAAGAAATCTCTGCAAAAGGTAGCTGCACACATAGAAGAATAAAATAAAAGCTGACATCTATGCAGTTAAAAACTCCAAATGGCCTCATCTGTTCGATATCCAGGGCATTTGTTTCAGTTTTTACTTTCAGTATCTTCTATATTAAAAACCTACTACTGCATCTTATCTTGGTATTCTCTAATTCCCCGAAGATATGTCCTCTATATTTATGTATTTAAAACAGCTCATCTTTTTTATTACAAACTCAAACAAATCCTCATTGTTTCCTTGTGTTTGTAGAAGGAATGTTGATTCTCTTGGCAAAGTTTTTATTCAAGATCCTCTACTTGGGCTAGAACCTGATTATAAATTCCTGGTAAAAGCCTCCTAAATCTCTAGTTACAATGAATTTCTACCTTACCCACTTACAATTATTTGTGTGCTACTCTCCTGTGACTTTAAAAAATCAGAATCTCAAGACTGTGCAAATATTTCTTCATTGAGGTATAAATCACACAGGATAGAAATGGATTCTAAGTCGTAGGCTTTGCATTTGAGAGCTATTCAATAATTTGTTTGTTGGTTTGATTTATTAAAAATTATGAACCTTGAATGCATGTTACTTAATGCATCTTATTTGATTAATTTCCAATTCAAAGCAGTCCTCTCTGTCCAGACAGTATCTTTCTTTCTGATCTGTCTCATGGTTTCAGATTTTCTTGTTCATTATTACATTTTAATCCAAGTTAGGTCTTCAACTTTATGTTTTATATACTCCATTAGCTAGCTGCCTTTATAGATTTTGATACACAGAAGGAAACCAGAATATTTATTTTGTTTACTTGTGATTATGTACCACTTTACTGCAAGCAATTTAGCATTTATTTTCTTGTAATAGACTATTGCCTTTGGTTTGCTGACTAAGGGCTGCATGTTATGGGCCAAACCTGAAAGAGCAACCTTGCCTGAACCCTGAGTCCATCAACAGCCTTCTGAGTCCTGATTCTGTAAGGCAGATTTATGAAGCATAGTTAGTGCTTTCAAATTAAGCAAATATATTGATTGGGTATGTGAGCTGTGCAGTTCCTTCTCTTTATTTTCGTTTCCACTTTGGATTCTGGTTGTTTTTTTAAAAAATGACAAGACCTGACTGAATTTTCTCCAGAATAATTTTTGCAACAAATGTTTGTTCAGATAAAACACAGAATCTAAGAAGAGCAAGCCAAGGAATGTGTAGAAAAATGTGAGTTACTATTATATTTTTTTCTAGCAGGCACTAGGGAGTTGTGCACTATTTCTTTTCTGATATCAGTTTTCTTACACCTGGCAGCATCTGAAAAGTACTTATTGGTGATTCAAATTGTAAAAGTACAGTGAAAGATAAAAAGAAATGGGGGATAAAAGAAGGCTTCTGATTGTTATTAAGATTAAGATGTCTATTTTTTATTGTATCTATACGTGTGTTTATTGAAGACCAAAGTATATAAGTATTTGAATAAGAAATATTCCCAGAGGAGAAAAAAAATACTGTTAGGTATCTCATTGCTTCTTCTACTTTAAAAGAACTAGATTTTGATGTTTCTGATGTGATTGCCTCTCCAGATTCTTAAAATGTATGCATATATTTGTTTAAATGCAGAACTTTTAGTCAGAGCAAATGAGTTGTACGCATATCATATTCTAGTTTATTTAACCACAAAATAGACTTTATTTTGACTTGCCATGCCAGAATTGTGGTATCTTGAAAGAATCTACAGCTTTTCTTAGCCATGCATTCGTGTATGCTGGTGCACCAGAGGTGTCCCTAGCACCTCCTTTGGTGAGCAGTATGGGGATAATGAACCACAAATAATTATGTTATACTTTCTTCATAAATTTTGCCCATGTGTCAGTTAATTTGTGTGGAAATCAGCTAAGCCCCCCAATGCCATTTGTACTACTTAATCCTTCTTTTATTAACAATGGTTATGAGAAAATTATAGTATCATTTTCCTGCAAGCCTGAAGGCTTAACTAATTTGTGTAGTCAAAAATATTTTTCAAGTGGCCTTTCATCTGACTAAAGCATTATCCATACTGTGCCGCTCAGTTTGATGGAATGTATCTGATTATTCATGTGTGTGCATTGTATTCTGTTGGTCAGAAAAGCTTTCCAGTGTGCTGTCCTAAGACGACATGAGAGTTGTTGCGCTCCTCCATGGCTCTTGGCCTCCATTAACCAGTAATGTCCCACCTACCAATGTGACCCTGGCATGTCAGGAGAATTATTTTTATATAATTTTATTTTGATGTGTAAAAGAGAACAAAACAACTGCCTAAAAATATTCAATAGTAAAATAAAAAATAAAATATTATAGTCACATTCATATAAGTCCATAATCATATCCTACTTATACTTTCATATTTTCTTGAAAGATTCTTTGTGAGATGCATTCATTATATTTTTCACTGACTTGACATTTCAAACATTATAAAATGTTCCTCTTTAGCTCTAATAATTCTCTTTGTTTCAATTTTAGTTTTAGAAATGTATTTTAATGGTGTTACTAATATTTTTAAATGATGTGTTTGCTTGATGCATGAAAGCAGAATCTATATTTTCTAACCTCTACAACTCCAGAAATTACTATGAGAGTTATGGATATTTTCCCCCTTTGTTCATGATAAAAGAAATTTCAAGACAAATTTATGCACATCAAATATTTATTTCTGTATCTTCCTGCACACATGGAATATGTAACACTAAAATTTATTTTAATATTTGAAAAGTTAACTTGGGTTTGATTATCCCAGCATTTAAATATTCTATTGTTACTTTGAAAACAATTACATAAAGTTTTAAACAATCATTAAGTTTTCAGTAGGACAACAGATGGAAACAGTACGAAGTCAGCATGTGAAAGATATGTATCTAATAGGAAGGCATGTGAAATGGGCTCAGAAGATGACCAGGAAGATAGCGACAGTGGGACAGGTCTTGTGAGTTCAAGGTCATTGTAAAGATGGAGAAACAAACCCCATGGAGAACAGGTAGATGATGAGTTGAAATGCACCTGAGATCCAATCTTTGTAAGCTTTTAGAGCAGTGTAAGGTCCCTTGCTTTTAATAAAACAGATAGAAAATATTTTTTAAAGTTTCATACAAGTGTACAACAAGCAATAATTTATATCCCATGATATTCAATGGAGGTTTGGAAAGCCTTCCAATACTAGACTTCAGAACAACTAGCAAATGGATTAAAGATGCCACTAGAGGAAAAATGGGCAATACTTATTAGTAGAGGTGACGAACAATGGTTTGATCCTAGTCATACTTAAAAGATGCTCTGGTAGATTTGAAATGATGAAAGAAAGAGAGGTATGTAAATCTATTCTGGAACTTTAGCTCAATAACATAAACAATGGAATTTGCAATTTGTGCACTGGGAAGATGTTGAGAAAAAGTTGTACCTGATAAGGTGAGATGCTCCATTTTGAACATGGTAAGTCTACTATGTGTGTACAGGTAACACACACAAATATATATATATATATATATATATATATATATATATATATGTATATATATATGGAACTAGATCATGCTAGAGTTCAATAGTTGTGAATTTGAAAGAGTAAAGCTGACATTTGAAGTCTAAAATAGGTAAGATCACAGGAATCAGATATTGGCAGGGATGGAGAGAGAGGGAGAGAGATAGGCAGGGACAAAGACAGAGAAAGATAGAGACAGAGAGCCAGAGAAAGAGACAGAGACAGACAGAGATAGACAGATGATCTTTAATGTTACAGTCTTCACCAATATGGAAAAACCAATATTTAAAAAAATAAACTACAAAGAAAACCTTACAGAAGTTGCAAATGACATCAGAAGAAATCAACAATTATCAAGGAATTATTTAATTAAATAAGGATGAAAACATTATACCATAGTGACATCTGTGCACCTATGTTTGCAGCAGCCCAACTCATAACAGCCAAATCTTGAAAACAACCAAAACACCCACCATATGAAGAATGGCTGAAAAAGTTGCAGTATTTTTCTTCAGGGGAATGTTACTCAGGTATAAAAAATAATAAACTAGAAGACCTCATATATAAGTGGGTGCATCTTCAACATATACTCATAAGTGAAATAAGCCAGAGCTACACATGTAAATATTGTATAGTTTCCCAGTGTAAGAACCCAAAAGAAGAAATAAAAATGGAGAGACATAACAGAGCTGAGTGGGAATCAAAGACTTAAGGGTTAAAGAGCAAAGTGACTGGAAGCAGAAAAGAAAGGGAATCTAGCGGATCAAAACTATGCACATATATGCACAGGATGAATTAGACAAGGGTCTTAAGAAACCTTGAAAGGTTTTTGACAATGATGATTGCAATATGTAACGCTAAAACTATGCTTGAAATGCCTGTCATTCTGGCCTTTTAGATGTGTGTTGATTTCAATGTAATTTCAAGTACTATTATACTCTCTCTTTCTCCAGTAAATAGTTGGTTTATAAGAAAACAAAAAAGAAGTATTAAATGAGAGTAAGAGAACAGGAGAAATGCCAAAGGATGGACAGGCTAAAATTTGGTACATGCTTATATTTCTAAATATCTGTGTACAAATGTGTAACTGCTCTTATCACATTGCATAGGTATTTATTATATTATCAAGGAATGATGGAAAATACCAATTCCAAGTTAAGTCGAAGATGTTTGATATTCAGAAAGACAGTGATATTAAACTCAAGCCCCAAGGTTTTAGAGTAATAGTATCACTAAGATTTTCTTCTGGAGGGCTAAGAATATAAGTTTACAGACCAAAAATAAGAGAGAAAGAAGGGCTACAAAGATAGCCAACATTTTGGCCCTAGCCCTTCAAGGTCAGTGAAGACTCAGAACAGAACAGAGCCTGTACTCTAACATTGTATAACTCAGTGTTTTCCCAAATTTTCTCTTCAAGGAGATTAAGGGACCACAGAGAAAAGCGATTGAAGGTATATAGTGTGCCTAAGGAGGGTCACCTAGAGAGAAAAAATTATCTTGTGCTTTCAAAGAGAGCAAACTGGTCAAGCAATGGCCATGACTCATCCAGACAGCAATTACAATAATTCTGTTGTAAAAATGGCTGCTTGGAAATGTTACAATGGTTTCAAAAGACAGTGAGGTGACAATCTAGTAGAAGATAGTGAATGTACTAATGGATTGTAGTGATCAAAGAAAGAAAGTGAGGTCAAGATACAATATTAAGTGAAATCGAACACAGTCAAAGAAAAATTAAGGCAAGTATGGCATATGCACTTATACCACGTTTTGATCATCTGCAGTCCCCCTTTTCTAACATCTTTCTCCTTCCTTCTAAATCCCGGAGTTCCTGTTTTACTTTCAGGTGTACTTTGTTGGCTTTCTTTTTCTTTAAATATATGACAGAAAGCATGTCATACTTGCTGAGAGTGAGAAGCCTGTTCGGTGGAAACCGCAGAAGTTTGGAAAAGCCAGGAATATGGATCATCTAATGGAAACTGCAAGGAATGAACAAAGCTGGCCAGGGGCTGGGGAGACAGCTCCGAGGCACAAGTGCCTGCTGGGCAAGTGCAAGGTCGTGAGTTCAAACCCTGGTCCCACAAAAAAAAAAAAAAAAAAAAAAAAAAGAACAAAGCTGGCTGAAGATAGAAGCCATAGTAGCTACTACCAAGAGTGTCACGGGGTGGAACTACATGGAGCTCACGATTTGCCACAGCTTCGGGTGTTCCATATGGATCTACCGGACTTCATGTTTGCCCTACTGGATTTTGGACTTGCTTTGGTCCCAACACACTGCTGTGTGTCCCTTTTGTAGTGGTAATGATTATCATTTGGACATTATTGAATGTTGGAAGTTTTTAACTTTTCCTTTCTACAGAGGCTCATAGCAAATAGTTTGCTTTTGATATTGGAGGAGTTTTGGAATTTGGATTTTTCAGTGAAGTTTGTATTTTGCCATCTCTTAGAGATAGATTAAAACGTCTTTTGCATAAAGGGATGTGCATGACTCTTGGGGGGTTCAGGGGTGGAATGTTATGGTTTTGTGTCATGTTGTTCCCTCAAAGCCTCATGTAGTCATGAGCAGCTTCTGGAATTTCTGATTGATTATTGTGGGTGTGGGTACTGTACTTGCACTTGCCCTGAGGCAGGTAATTTGCATTACAATATAAGGAGGGCAGAGAGGCCAGCTGGCTGTCTGAGCTGCTAGCCAGAGAGCCACTCCTTTGGCACTCTGTACTTGGCCACCACCATGAAAGGTCTCTCTATGCCATGCCTTGGAGAAAACTGAGTATAAACTGAAACCTCCACTAACTGTGAGCTAAATAAGCCTTTTCTTCCTTCATTTTGGGTGCTGGGTATTTGTTTCATCAGTGAGAGAAGAGGAAATGAGACTAGAGGGCAGTACTGGAACCAGGTAAAGAAGCATGAAAGTCTGATCACGTTAAGGAAGCAAGGAAGGGTGGAATTTGAAAGCAAGGAGATCAGGGCAGGGGAGGGTAGGGGATGGGAGGACATCGGAGGGGATGGGAGTGGAAAGAAGGGGACAGGAGAAGACAGGAGAGGAGAAGACAGGAGAGGAGAGGAGAAGACAGGAGAGGAGAGGAGAGGAGAGGAGAGGAGAGGACTAGAGAGGAGAAGAGAGGAATATATTAGGGCCTCAGAGGTCATCTGTAACAGTAGAACTATGATCAAAATGATTTGAAAACCACTTTTGGCGGATACAATTATAGAATGATGGGATATTTCTCTCTATGTAAGAGAGTAGAATTGTGTATTGCTTTGTGTTAAATGTACTTATATGTTCAATTTTTATGTATTACATATGTCTACACATTCAATTTATATATATATATATATATATATATATATATATATATATATATATATATGGTTTGTTATGTATCTCTGGGAAGGCTTAAACACATTTAAAAATAAAGAGAAAAATAGAAAACATGCAATATATTAAAAATGCTTGATGTTTTTAAATCTACATATTATTTTTCTAAAATTACTTCAATAATAAAATGAAGCATCCTCAGAACTTTCTAAAGCATGCCTGTTAGTTGCTTTATGCATCTTCAGTCTTATTGTGATTAGTAAATGCAGGATGCTTATCAAAAGCTGTGGACATTGCAATATGTTTGATCATGAACAGTGTCATATATATGTTAAAAATTGAAATGAAAAGAAAACCTACTCTTTGTAAAATTTTGGGCATCTCAAACACAGGAGGAAACATGATGAGTGTATATAAAAAGAAGCTAAAATCATTACAAATCTGTATATTGGGTCCAGGTACCTGTCTAACAATCACCTTATCTGTTCTTGCACTCTGACACCTGACCCCTACCAACATCACTCTTGTTCTCTCTCCTTTGTACAAAAAAAGCCCATCAAGAACCTCACCCAGGGAGATCTGTGCGTGTGTGCAAGCCGACTGGAGTTATGAGGAGCCGCATAACTAGACTTGATCTTCTTTCCTTTTCTCCTTACTTCTCTAAGTTTTCTTTGCTGTGCTGCAGGCCGCATCCCTCGCTCAGGCAGGGCGAGGACATCGCCGCTGAAACTCGTCCGCAGGCCGATCTCTTCTGCTTACAGAATTCATGTAGTAAATTTAAGAAATTGGCTTTAAAGCTCTTTCTCAGATGTATAAACACAAAGATTACAAGGTTACAGTTAATTGCTTCTCACATTTGTTGTACAATGCCTGTGATTTATGATAGAAAATGTGCTTTGTGTCAAGGGCATAGAAAAATAAGAGTGCTTAAAAATTAAAGAAAGAAATCAGAACCAAAAGACTGGGAGATTGTAGAAAGATTAATAATATCATTGGAAATCCAATTTACCTTCAGAGAAAATCATATTTTCTGGGGAAATATTAATATCAGAAATGTCTAAATGCATTACTTAAAGATTAAATTTAAAAAGATGGAGGAAAAAGAACAAAAACAAAGTCAAATAAATTATGACCCATATCACAGAAAGGTGAGATTTTACAGATGGATGGTTGTCACTTAAATTCATTTTGGTGATGGCAACACAACAAAAATTACTCAAATTCTATATTTTGGACATATTTGTGAGGATTATTAAATACACTCTGCTTCCATAGGCCAGATATTCTTTTTTTTTTTTTTTTTTTTTTTTTTTTTTTTGGTGGGACTGGGGTTCAAACTCATGACCTTGTACTTGCCAGGCAGGCACTTGTGCCACAGAGCTATCTCCCCAGCCCCTTAGGCCAGATATTCTTAAAGTATTGCTATACCAGAAAATGAGTTATTGTCAAGCTTTGAAAGGATTTGCACAGAAAGGTTCATGGAAGGTTTTTTGCCATCATATTAATTAAAATGACAGTCACAAATACTTTTCCCTTGGGCTGGGGAGATAGCTGGGTGGTCTAAGCACCTACCTAGCCAGCACAAGGACTAGGGTTCAGTTGTTGCTACCACATGCCAAGCCAGCCCCAGAAGCCATGCAGGCCACTGAAACAGGGCATGGTGCTACATGCCCACAATGACAGCGCTGGGGAGGCTGAGACAGGAGGATCACTATGGGTCCAAGCTGTGTCGCGAGACCCTGACCCAAATAAATAAAATGTATATTTTTAAATTTAAACAATATTGGCATAGTTTAGGAAAATTTAAAGAGATAAATAGGAAATCTGACTGTCCTTAAAAATTAAGAATTCATGCTGAAGAGATAGCTCAGTAGAATAAACACTTGCCTGGAAAGTGTAGGGTCTGGAGTTCAGTTCTGGTACTGCAAAAAAATTAACTTTTATATAGTTAAACTGTAAATATTACAGTTTTCTTTGTTATATAGTTTTCATATTTAGAAAACATTCTCTGACTCAAATATCAGCTTTTATTTAACACATCAGCCTATTAAGACTTGCTTCCAGTCCTTATGTTGAATATCATTATGAACTGCATGAGATCAGTTTTTGATGGTATGGAGGAAATGAAGACATAAAATCTTTTAATTAAAGACAATTTTATGACAGCATAGGTGTCATCATTAGCCAGAGTCAATAAGGAAGTGGCTTTCAAGACTGTCTTGCTGTCAGAAAGAATGTGGCTGTTATGAGCTTACTTTATGAGTGATTATCATTGTATGCATTTTTCTTATTAAACTTTTGGTACAATCGATGGGTGATAATTAATTTTCAAGTTAATAATCACCAGTAAGAAAGTGAGGGAAATTTCACATAAATTCTGTCTTAGTTACTTTTTACTTGTTGCTGAGACTAATACCTGACACTCAAAATGAAGAAAGAAAGGTTTATTTAGCTCACAGTTACTGGAGGTTTCAGTCCATACTCAGCTGGCCCAAGGCAGAGAGGCACACAGCAGAGAGCAGCAGTCCGTGGTGGCGGAGCAGCAACAATATGGTGACAGAGGTAACTGATCAACCCGGGGAGCAGAGAGCAACAGTGTGAGTCTGTGTCTCTGTCTCTCCCTTTGTTACATTCAGGCTCTCTGCCTCAGCCTATCCGCCTTAGGCTACACCCATAATCCCAGAAGGACTCAGACCCATATTCCCATCAGTACTAAAACACCTAATCCCAGTGGATCATGAGTCAAGTCTCAAACTCTAAAAGCCCCTGCCCCATAGTTGCATGAGACTTTGGGGAGGGACAACTAGACATAAACCATAACAAACTCCAACCAGAATGTGGAGAGAATTAAAGGGCAAAGTCTACAGAAGAGCTCGCCCAGTAGACCAGGATACACTTTTTTTTTTTTTTTTTTTTAGACAGGGTCTCCCTATGCAGTTCAGACTGGCCTTCAGCTCACTTTGGTAGCTCAGGCTGGTCTCGAACTCGCACCGATCCTCCTGCCTCAGCCTCCCACGTGCTAGGATTACAGGTGTGAGCCACCACGCCCGGCTGACCAGGGTATACTTGAAACTCCTTCCTTGAGAGTCCAATCTGTTCACTATAAAGATCCAAAGTGGTCTAGTGAGAATCTAAGTGAGCACTACAGCTCTAGGAAGGAAGGAAGGAAGGAAGGAAGGAAGGAAGGAAGGAAGGAAGGAAGGAAGGAAGGAAGGAAGGAAGGAACTCTCTGTCCCATTGTGTCCCTTACAAATCCTAAGCCTAGTTGTAAACACTAGGTATGTAAGAACCACTATTATTATAAAGAAAGAACAGACCCGTAGTAGGGCTGTGAAAAAGACATGGGCCCTTTCTACAGAGGAGAAAAAGCAGTTTCTGAGTGTCTATGCACATCAAGCAGCTTTCAGATAGATAGTTTTGTGCTCTTAAGTGGTCAAGCTATGGTTTTTTTTTTTTATTGTTTAAATTTAACACGGGTTATATTACATATTTTCATCATCAGATCAGTTTAGATTAATACATATAGGTGTATAAGATTGATCAAACAATTAAACATTAACCCTTCTAAATCAACAGTATTATTATTTTTTTTCTTTTCCCCTTTCTTTTCTTTGAAAGTTGACATATTGCATATTGTCCTCAAAGCTATGGTTTTGACACCTGTGTCGGGGAAGGCAACACTGCCCTCCCTAGGGCAGGTTGTCCTGCCCACCTGAATTTCCCCACTAGCCTGCAAGACAGAACACCTCGCAATATGCCCAATATTACATCAGATAAATGTTGACTCTTAGGGCAGTGGTGACAGGACCCCTACCCCATAATATAGGCCACAACCCCAGACTTCTAGGTGAGCCAACTCTGGGTGTCCCCACTTCCCCAGAGAGGCTTTGTACTGCTCCCAGTGCCTGCAGTAAGTCCTTTCACTTTGCACTGGTCCTCTGGGACACTTCTTTCATTCTTTCAGTCAGGGGAGAAACTGAGTAAAGACAAGTAAGGGGACTTGCTAACCCAGACCCCTCTGATAGAGCACCATCAACACAACATTGCCAAATGGAGTATTTTTAGCTTGGCATCCCGCTCGTTACTGCAACCCTCCCACACTACCGATAGTTACCCCTGTTTGCCTCATTACCTAGAAGAGCAGACTGGGAGTTTGGCTGACTATGAAGTTGCCAAAGGTCCCACAAAAAGCAAAAGGGATAGTGTTCATGGGAACTTGGCTAAGCATGCGCTTTTACTTTTTACTTATCTATAGTTTATATCTCAGTGTCCATCAAAGCTTTGTATGTCCAGCTGGGCGTGGTGGCTCACGCCTGTAATCCCAGCACTTGGCAGGCTGAGGCAGGAGGATTGGTGTGAGTTCGAGACCAGCCTGGGCTACAAAAGTGAGCTCAAGGCCAGCCTCAACTGCATAGCGAGACCCTGTCTCAAAAAAAAAAAAAAAAAAAAAGAAGCTTTGTGTGTCCATAGATGGAGTTAGGGGGTGATGACTGACTGTGAGTTTGGGATACCCGCCGCTGGCTCTCCACTGATGGGTCTATAGTTGGGTGTGACGTTGGGAGGTGAAGCCTGGTGAGGAGAGGCGGGTCTCCATAGGCATGGCGCAGATGGGTATCTACCCCTCCTTCTGCTGGATTCCTTGTTCTGCTTGCCTGCTACTCCGTGGGAATTTATTTCTCTCCGTTGTGCTTCAAGAATTGTGAATGCTGAGTGTTTCTTGCTACAAAGAAATAAAATAATTCAGCAAGTCTCAACAATTCTGTCTCTATCTCTGTCTCTGTCTCTCTGTCTCTGACTCTGACTCTGTCTCTCTTTGTCTCTGTCTGTCTATCTGTCTGTCTGTGTCTCTCTTTCTCTCTACTATTCCACATGAAAGGGAAGAAAATCAGATAAGCATGCTATGGCACTACAATCTGAGTAGCAGTCACTTTGAGGATGTATAAACAACACAAAGGTATGCTTTAAATTATTTACCTTAAACATCCCCTTGACTAAAGAAGATCTCATACATATTTTATGTCTTTAAGACATGTCCTGGACTAAGAAGTAAATACCTTAGGAACACTACCTTAATATTTATGTATTAAGAGATCAGAAAAACCAGAGAAAGTTAATAATACTCATCACTGCAACGTAATGCTACCATTTTGTCAAAGATAAAATTGATTTTGAAACCCTCCAAAGGTTTCTCACTGTTGTGTTTTGTTTCTGGTGATGATCTTAATACATGAACTGAGGAAGATGTTTCCTTTACATGATGAAATTGGTTGATGTCATGTTTTCTCCTGTTCTTTGCAGAGGGGCGTACACTCTTAGAGGAGCAGTAGAAGAGTTCTGGGGACAGGTTTCCTTGTCTAGTTCCAGCTCCTTCACATTTTTAGCCTAGGAGGTTTTCTAACCCTCTTCTGCCTTAGTTCCCTCGCCTTTATAATGGAGTTACTAAAAATATCATCTAAAATCCGAGTTGTTATGAGTTGGTATGCATTGAGTTCTGACGCCTGATATGCACTAAAGTCTGTCCCTTAGGATCAAGTCAATAATTGCCCATAAACATGTTATGTGTTTTCAAAAATTAGAAAACAGCACTACACTAAAGATCCTGCCTTCTGTTTCCTAGTGACAGAGAATTCATGCAATGCTCTCCCAGACTGCGAGGATTGCTCTGTAAGGAAGCCCTGCTTGCCTTCTGCTGGCCCATCTGCACCCTATGAGTCTCACGGTAAGCCAAGCTCCCGGGGATGAGAGGTGACCCACCCTGGTCTGTATGGAACGGCTCTAGGCTGAGAGATAAGGCCACTGCCTTTCTCCAGGTCTGAGCCACAGAGGCCAGGGCTCATCAGAAGCAAGCCTCATCCCGGGCAGCAGGCCGCTGCATGGTAGCAGGACAGCGGGCTGCTGAGGCAAGAGGTGATCCAGGGCTGGAGTCAGCGTTCACGCAGCGTTCCAAGCAGTTTCCTCAGAAGGACCGCAGCCGTTGGCCTTTCTCATTGGACGTCCCTTCAGAATTCCAAATAATTGTTGTTGGAGTAAACATACGTAAGTCTTTGCGCAGAACACCGCTGCGCTGTGTTACAATGTGGTGGATACAGCCACAAGCCTGGACACCCGACCAAGTCACAGCAAACGATTCCCCACCTTCACTTCCTGTCATTTGGCCTATAACAAAGCCTTGAGGTTCGTTTCTTTAATGTGACACATGAGGAGACAAAACACAGAGTGAAGGCCGCCGAATTATTAGAGAGCGACGGTTCTGCCCACAGCTTTCTCTGTGCCTGTTTTTAAAGATTTTGCTGCAGAGCCACAAGTGAAAAAGTGATGTACAGAGACCTCTAGAGACCGCAGAGCCTAACTGCACGCGGAGCCGCGCAGATCCCCTCCAGCGCTGCACTGATATTGAATTACTCGGGGAGCTATAACACAGCTATAAAGAGAACAAGGTACTACTCTGTTCCTAGAGATGTGGTTAAAATCAGCGTTCTCAAAAGCCTTGTGCTTTTGGCTATTTTCCCCTTAATGAGTTAATTAAGGTAAAATATGCTTTACATTTGCTCTACTGGAAAAACAATGATTAAACAACAGATGTTCATACCAAAAAATATAAATTATCAATGTGTTCAGAATATTTACTTTTAAAGAAAAATATTCTAAACACTTACCTGCTGCCATGACATAGGAAGATTCTATTTACCTAAGCATTGGTTAAAAAAATAAGCAACTGTTGTTTACATTTATTTTCATTTGTAACATATTAGATGCTTGTTTTTGAAATCTTTGCACCAAATGGATTTACTAGAATGTCCATTAATTTCCTACGGGAGTGCATTAAAGTGAAAATATCCCGTTAACAATATTGTGAGCAGATTTTACAATCGCTTCTTCTTCGTTTGCCTGTTTTCATGCTCTTTGCACTAAATTATCAATCTTGACTCTTTCGTGCTCTAGAGAAATAGATTAGGTAGACAAGTCAGACTTTTCTCGTTCCTTCTGGCAGAGTTGTACGGATGAGTTGCTAGCTATGGGTCTGTGAGTGAGAATTCCCCGCAAAACCAGAGCCACTGATTTTGACCTGTGTTTGCATGTGCACGCCTTTGTGTGGGCGGTGCTGTGGGGCACAAGAGGACTGTTGTGGAGGGAGAGGATGAAGAAAGAAGAAAGAGATTTTGATTCAAATTCAGAGAATTCAGAGTGAACTGAACATCTCGGACACTGAGGAAAGTGGCGTCGCAGGACAGAGATGGAAGGCACGCCCCAGCCCGTGTCCCTTCCAAGCCCTTGGAAGCGGACTGCACCGAGGCCAGGCGCACGAGCAGGGTCATTAGCCCTGGTGGTATCGATATCTTCCCAGCGAACCTAGGCTGGTAATTGACCCAAACTGCATCCCATGGGTTTCCAAGGTGACACATGAAATGGGCCATCCGGATGTGTGCTCCTATTGTTGCTCTGCACAGTTCAGCTGCTTCATGTCAGCCGAAGACAAACCAAAGCAAACAAAGCCTGATCCCGAGTGTGCACATGAGCACAAGTGTGCACATACATAATATAACAATTAGATGATAGTGACAGTAGTGACTTAAGGCACACCTGTAATCCCAGACCTCCTGAGACAGGAGGATCACTAAGAGTCCAAATAGTGTATCGAGACCCTGTATCAACCAATCAACAAAATTTTAAGAAATATTTTTTTAAAAATTGAAAACAATGACAATTGCAAACAGCTTTCTTTCACAGGAAGAAACCAAGCAGCTGCCAATCAGAACAATCAGCCATTAGCGGGGGCTGAGGCACGCTTGGTGCTGCCCAGGATGCAAGATGCAGGGAGTGGTCCAAGGAGACTGCCTGGGTGTGAACGACATGGAAGTGTCACTGCCGGGTGCCCTGACTCCAATCTGAAATGAGGTCACTGATGGTGTCTTAGTTACTCTTCTCTCCTTGCTGAGACAAACACTCAACACTCAAAATGAGGGAAGGAAAGGTTTATTTAGCTTACAATTAATGGAGGTTTTAGTCCATATTCAGTTGGCTTCAAAGCAGACTGGCACATGGCAAAAGGCAGCCTTCCAGGGGCAGAGAGAGCAAGAGTGCACTGGGAGACACTTGTAGCTGCTCAAGCAGCTAACTTCTCTTCCTTCCTTACATTGAAATGCAGATCACCTCCCCCAGGACAGGTGCAGCACCCATTCCTACAGTAATCAATTACAAATTTCAGAAGCCACCTCATAACTACATGACGCTTTGGGGGGACACCTATACACAAACCATAACAGATAGAATGGAAGAGTTGCAGGAACCAGGGCCTTCTGAGAACTGAACATAAAACTAGGCATGTGCCGAGCTTCAAGTCTGGTGCAGGTAAGAGAGAAACGTCCCTTCCTCTGCCTTTCCCTTTTCATGGAAGACTCTGGAGCATCTCATGTATATGAGTGGCTTGGGTTTGATTTTTATATATCGGATTGTGGAGAAAAAAAAAAAACAATACATGAGTTTGAGACGTTATCTGATTTATACACACCTAGGCAAGAAATCTATAACCAAGGTAGTCACATATCCACATTTGTAGGAAACTCTCAAGCTGCACAAAGACATCAAAAGACCCAAGGGTTCAGCCACAGCAGAGTAATTTCATTCTTCCCTGTGCCTGAATCTTTTTTTTTTCATATAGATTTAATTTTATTTTAAAGAGTAAAAATAGCAGAAACAAAGGTAGAAAAAAGAGTAACATATAAGGGTATAGCACAGAATTTCAAAACAAGAAAAACTTAATGGTTGCATTATATATTTTCATCATCAAATCAGTATAGATCAGCAGACATAGGTATGTAAGACTGATCAAGTACTTAAACATTAGCACTTTCAGTAGACATTAATTTTTTAAACTCTTCCAAATGCATTTTGCATTTAAGTCACTCTTCTAAAAGAAAAAAATTATAGTGTTTGATTGGCTTTCCCTGTTCTTACATTGCTTGGGTTTCGCATCACAAAACATGTGCCCATTTTGCATGTGATCTTCACTCAACTCTTTCCTGAGACTCTTCAAGTTTCTTTGCATTCTTATGCAAAATTCTTTTGTCTGTTACAAAATAGTCTATCAGCTATTTGTGTGTGTGTGTGTGTGTGTGTATGTGTCTAGAAATTTGGGCAGTCTGCAGTGTGAAGCTAGATAGAAGTTTGTATATTTCTGTACATGCTACTGCTGTTAATTTCCTAAGCTATGCACCAAACAATGGGATGCTTGAATCCTGGAATAGAATATATCTCATTTTATTAAAAATGCTAAAGAGCTTTTTTCAATGAGATTGTGGGAATTTATGCTCCCAAGAGCAATGAATGGAAGCTTGATTTGCACCACAATCGCTGTAATGCCTGGAACTGTTGGTCTGGGAAGTTCAGAGTTCACGGGTGTCTAACAATATCTCATTGTGGTTTTAATTAACATCTCACTGGTGGCTGGTGGTGTTGAGCATCTCTTCATATGCATCTTGGCCATTGGGCTGAAATGTTAATTCAAGCATGGGCTTATGTGCTTGATGCTTATTTTATTGGGGTCTTATATATATTTCACATCTGTCTCGGTCTCACCTTGAGTTTGCTTGTCTTCTCATTTATTCAACACTAATATTTGCTGATACAAACTTGTAGTATTATAGATGAAGATGGATATTTTTCTTTGCCTTTTGTGTCTGTTGAGCTTTGTATAAAACTACTTATGAAGATAATCTCCAGTGCTTTTAGAAGGTTTATGACTTTCGTTTGCACATTTCTATCTACAGTTCATCTTCAACTGATTTCAGTACACAGCATGTAGAAAAGCTAAAAAATACCCTTTTCAAAGTGCCCTTCCAGTTTCTCCAAACTCCACTCACTACATCAGATTGTAAGGGGTTCTTAGTTATAACGTGGGAACTTTATGGGATGCTATCGTAGCCCATCAATCCTTTAGCTTTGTATCTTTAGCTATACAATCATGGCGCATTACTATATGGACTTTAGTCTCTGTTAATTTTCATAAAGACACAAAGTGAAACTTTAATTTGGGTTATGTTACGTTTCTACACAAACAGTATAATTGACTATTTGAAATGTGTTTCATAATCTCTGAAAATGGTAATTGTTCTATATACACACTTAGATCCCATTTGACTTTGTCATAAACATTTTAAACATTTTAGAGTAGAACTCTAAACTTCTCTTTCTTTCTTTCTTTCTTTCTTTCTTTCTTTCTTTCTTTCTTTCTTTCTTTCTTTCTTTCTTTCTCTCTTTTCCATTTAGTACAAGGTCTGTAGGATATCACTACACAGATTGGACTCTCAGTGATCCTCCTGTTTTCAGTCTCCCAAGGGCTGCGATTACAGGTGTGTGTTACCATGCCAGGTCTCATTCCCTATCTCTGCATGCCCCAAGGCTGGGACTGGCACGGCATGCAGGGGAAGTGAACCCGGGCTCCTGTGCCAACCTACGCAGACACTTCAGTCTACTCAGCTATCTGGCTGGCCCTTCCAAGCATTTTAAAGACAACATAAAAATTTACAGGTGTATTATAATAACCATGATAATTATTCTAATTTACTATATATTATATTATCACAGCCTTTTGTTTTCCTTCCTTCTTCCTTAATCTCTATTTTTAGTTTTTCAATTTCTTCTACTCCAGTTCTTTGAATGATGATGTAGACAGTAACTTGCTTCCTCTATTTATTTACTGGACACTCCAATTAAGGGTCAAACTTAATTTTCTTTTGAAAGATCATTAATTAATTGAAATATTGTTAAAAAATAACAACTCTATCGTGAGATTTATGCCAAGACTCCAGGAAACAAATATATATATATATATATATATTTTATTCTGAGCCTTAATTTATATGATTTTCCAGCAAGGATGTATCTCTTGATTCAGATTTAAAATTCATATATTCTTCTTTCAAGATCCTGGATATTTTTTTGGTAAAAGGTGTTAGACAGGTGTCACTCACAAAATATGGTCATTTGTAAGTCAAAATATCATATGGTTGAGGGCTTTGTTCCTGCTGCAGACACTCCTATTACCCTGCACTGTGTGGCCCTGCAATCTGACCAAAACTGAAGTCCCTGGGTCCACAAAGACAGAGAAGCCAAGTCGATGTTGTTTAGTGTTGTTTGTGTGTGAATTTTCATTTATTTAGTACGAAGTCTATGGGATCTCACTACATAGAATGGACTCATAATGATTCTTCAGTTTGCAGCCACACCAGCGCTGGGATCACAGACGGGAACCACCAAGCCCAGTCTCAGTATCTCAGTGTGCAACGGAGGCGGGGCCAGCATGGAACTCCAGGGTGCGAAACTTCCCAAACTTCCTCCTTTAAGAACTTTAGCAAATTTGGATGTCTGATGCCCATTCTTGTTTTTATTTTGTCAAAAGTCAGCTTAGTATGTACTAGAAATTAGGATGTTAAATTTTATAGTATCTTTTCCATAATTCAAGATGCCTTTAAATGTGAACTCTTGAAAGTAACTCATTTCATTTACTTCACTTTTCTATTACTGAGCAAATGTTGATACATTAAATGAAAGTTTTAATAAATTCACCTCCTATGGGACAATTTGAGTATTTACTTATTTTACACGGATATCAGCTTGCATGATTTTACCCACAATTCTTTGCAGAATCTCCTTTTAGTGCCTAGGAAATTAAATTTCTCTCAACTGTGCATAAATCTAATATATCTAAAGAATTAAATATATCATAACTGAATCTATCACTATTTAATTATAAAAATGAGTTGTAGAAAACACAAATATTTGTAGAGAAAATACAACAAAAAATGAAATATTTATTGAAAGAGTTATGTTCTGAGTGTTGGTAAGCATTCATTCATACTTAGAGTCTATTGAGTATCTAAATTGTCCTGATACAGGGAGTGAAGACAGCAAAAATCCCTGGGCAGTAGCCCCTTCTGGAATTGCCTCTGTTGGAGAAAGGCACTTTGCTCAAAAGTCATGGCTTTTTGTGACAGCTCAGAGCCACTGAGTGCTTCAAATGTGAAAATCAAGTCTAGTTTAAGATGAGCAATTCTGAGATGACATTTTCTTTCCAGAGATGCTGAAGCTCCCGTGGCCTTTTTTGACTAACTTGCCTTCTCTCCATAAGTTCCTGAAAGTGCCGTACCTGAACTTTCCTTCATTATGACTCCTGAACACCAAATCCTCTGACTTGCTTTCCCATTAGAAAAAAAGCCTGCAATGAGCCTATTAATTGGCTAGTGACACCTCTGCATCATGTATTTTGAGGTCATTTTATATGAACTGCATAATTTTGAGTAACATACAAACCTTATGTCTTGTAAATGTCAGCATTCTTTAAACAACAAAATGATTTTATTTGTGCTTTGACTGAAATTGATTTTGCTACCTTTTACATATTAAGTTTAATAGTCACTTTTTAATAGGGGAGCTGGAATCCTTTATGTCACAGCTATAATCTATGTGTTTGGTCTCATTAACTTCATACTTGCAGTTCCTTTACTTGTACCTTCTCTTTATTTTATTTATGGCCAGGTGGTTGATGTTTAGTTTTCATTCAATTACCCAGTGATTTGAGAGACAGATGCCGCTTTTATTTTTGGCAGTGGTTAACATACACTTGAAGTTGGCACCTCTGCTTCTAAGAGCCTGGTAGACAGTATGTGAGGAGCCCAACTTCACAACTAAAAGAGCATAAACAATATATCTCTTCTGCATCTTATTTTACACTTGATCCTAAGAAACTACTGTAGGAAATGAGTTTTCCGGTAGTTCTTCCTTGGTAACATAAGGCAGTGAGCAATTTAGACACATAACACTTTTGAATCCCAATTTAGTAATTTCAGAATTGTTCTGTTTACTATTTTGACATGACTAACATTGCACTAACTCAGACATAGTTTGATGCTGGAAGTGGGTGGGCTCAGTTTGCGAATATCTTTGCAGAATCTCTTTTGTAGATCAAATAATTTCACTGAAATCAAACATAGTTTACTTAACAACGCATTTTGAAAATACTGTGTATGTTTTCTCAGCAACCAAGCCATTCCAGACCCTCAAATTTGATGTTTCCACTAACCTTTTCATCAAAATCCATTTCAAAGAAGACGGGAGAAGATTTGTAAATGATTAGTTTAAACTTTCTGTTTTAGCGTAATCAAATAGTTCACATTTCTACATTGCAGTTTTTTTAATCGACTAGTATTATTTTCTTACTCAGCCCAGCTGTTTTTGACAGACGGCATAGTGCAATTTGGGAAGTGGCAAGGGAAGTTTATAATCTAACTACAGAGATAGGAAATTACCTTCCCTGCCAAATACCAAGGGAATCTACAAGATAAGCGTAAAATGAAATGCCGCAACTCGCAGCAGTGGCATAAACAAGTGGACGTGGGGGAGCACCGCGCGCTTTGCTTTGCCTGCATGAAATAGTACATTCTGGTTAATTTGAGTTTTACCAAATTGAAAGTACAGAATCAGCATTCATTTTGGTTTGGCCTGTAATTGTTTGTTTACTTGTTTCACAATCCCAGTCATTATTATTTAGTGTTATTCCTTATACTGAACATTAGGACAATTATTTGAAATGCTATAATATCATTAATTAGAAAAAAACCACAAACCTATTTAAAGTTATGTATCTTTCACTGTTTTATTATTTTTTAAAAAATGGTTTCTTTAATTTATCTATTGTTTTAAACATAATATGAAGAAGGTGTTAAAACAGGATGTAATAGCTCAATAGAGTACGTTTTCCAGATTTTGGGAGGGATGAAAAGGGGAGATATTTAGAACCCTTCACCAGAATCCCTCCAGCTTGATCATAGTGGATTAAGGATGTGCGTCATGGATGTGATTAGTCAATAACACCAACATGATAGATCTTTCTTTCTGCACCAAATCCTGTTGAGTTTATCTGGTCCCCTTGGCTGGTGAA
The DNA here is from genome assembly GCA_004027025.1 of Myocastor coypus. Taxonomy (NCBI): domain Eukaryota; kingdom Metazoa; phylum Chordata; class Mammalia; order Rodentia; family Myocastoridae; genus Myocastor; species Myocastor coypus. Next base: position 35,482 of record PVJA010004753.1, on the reverse strand, counting down.
GAACCATTAGGTGAGGCGCACTGGCATCATCCAGGGTGGTGTTTTTCAAGTGACTGAACAAGAGCTTTACTGTTTTAGTAAAGTGGTTGACCACGTAGCTCTTTGCTTCAGCTCATCTAATTTGATGTCGGAGTTACGTACAAGTGCAGAGTTTGCCCCAGTTACCAGCTTAACTATCAACCTAAGTGGCACCACCTGCCCTAGTCTATCGGCACACCACACCACACGAACTTCCACAAAGGACCAAAATGATAAATGTAGACTGTTAGTGCCGTATGTGCAATGACGTATAACAGAATTGAATTATTATTGATTTCAGATAAAAATGGAAGGTTTAAATCATAGTTAAGAGTTAAAAAAATACTAATTGACCAATGAAGCTGCCTAAATCTATTGGTGATAATTTGCTATGTTCTTGAGGAAGGACAATGGATTTGTGGGCCAGAGGTGGAGGCATCCTTTAGGCCCAGAGACAAAAACAGACAGAGGTTGTGGCTGCTGCACTTCTCCGAGGCCGGCAAGTGGTGCTGAAGCAGTATGCAGAATGAAGCTTTATCTTGATGAAGCCGATGTCCTTTCATATTCGTTCTCTATCATCTTTATGACAAAGTGAAGTAGTAATGAATTTTCCATGTAAAATGTAGTTTATAAACTTGAACTTTCTTGGTCCACTAGTCCAACACAATGTTGGCAAGTGTGTTTCCTCCATAGGCTTGAAAAGCAGAATCATATTAAAGATATTCAGAGCAACGTCACCCCTCCGACATCTAAAGTGTCCTACAAAACTTATTCTATTACCTCACTCTCTGACTATTACTTTCATTTATCTTTTATTTCCGTGCAGTAAATTTTGACGATGATTTAAATGTGTTGATAAGTGTCAGTGTCTTCATTAATGTCTGGTAGAAAGAAGATTGCGGACCTTTCTTTCATACCTGTTCAGTCAACAAGTCCAGATTAGATCCAGAAATAATACTTTCAAGCAGCCAGGTGATTTTCAAGCCATATCTCCAATCATGTGATCTTACAGCTGCTCTCAAACAGAGAGCTCTCCAATCTCCAGGTGGCCTGGACCTCATATTGATGAGTGTAACAAACAATCATTGGACTACCTGTGCCATTGGTTTGCCAACACTGTTATACCACATATACTGACTGTCTCTGACGTGCAGAGACCTGGCTTTATTGGACTTCTGAACTGATGCACATTCACTAAAACTGTGCTCTTAGTTTTGGTTGTTTCTTAGGTTAATGAGTTCTATTGTGATCACCTGTGTCTGACAGCACCTCCCCCACTATTCATATAAATAGGTTAGGAAACAGCCACCACTCTACAATATTGTCAGCGATTTTTTTTTTTTTGGCATTGCATTTTTGTTTTGATTCCTATCATGACTACAAAATGCTCAGCTATGTGTGTATGTGTGGACAGGAAATATTGAACACTTTATTGTAATATGTACTTGGATGATTTTGCTAGACTGCAGGCTTAGTTATCTGAGGACATTTCATGTAGGCTTGGCTAAGTTATGATGTTCAATAGACTCAAAGTATTAAATGCATTTTTTACTTATGTCCAGTTTGATATAACCCATTGCAAGTCAGAGAGGATCTTGTCAATAGAGTTTTAGAATAATCTGTTTATAACTCTACAAAGGAACACAGTACACACACAAATGATTTAATTCTATCATTTGAAAATTCAGTTGACATTGTTAGGCTATTTGCACTGGCTTCTTAAAGAATGATCAAGAAACATGAAAAGATCGATTATATAGTGGTCCTCTGGTATTTGTGCAGGACTGGTGGATGCAACCTCTGAGAACAAAGGGTTATGCAAGGTGGCATAGTACTTGTATGCTGCTGATGCAATAATCCTCTGGTATACTTCAAGCCATATACAATACAATACAGTACAATACAATATAAATAACATTAAGTGATTATTACTATATTTTTAGAGCTCAATGATTGTTACACATTGAGTTAGACCCAATTGACTGATTGTGTCAACTTGAGGAAAAAATATCCAGAGACATTGACTCAGCACAATTCTGAGTGTGGAAGACCTAATCCACGGATGATTGTCACCAGAATGGTATAATAGGGAAATAGTGTTGGTCCCCTTATATGGGATCCTTTTGTACTCTTCCATGTCTGACTCTGTGGCTGCCATGGAAATCTGATGTTATAAATTGTTATATACTTCTATATGGTCTAACAAATTTTATTCCCAAGTAAGTAGTTCAGGCAGCGGTGCATTTTGCCTGGAAGGAGCAATGGCCAGTTGTGTGACTGTATACTGTTTCACGGGCTGTAGCCAATAGTCTGGCGGGGCAATCAGGAACTGGGAAGGAACACAATTGGAAAATTGATGACAAGGATGTTTGGGAGCTGTGTAGGAATCCCCGGATCATTTTGGGCTCTTTGTTCTCCTGAGCCAATAAGCTAAAAGGGGGATCTAGTGTTCCCAGAGGTGATTTGCCTAGTCTCTCACAGGAAAATGGGAATATTAACCTATAATGGATCAAAGAATGAATATAGTTGGAGTGCAGAAGAACCTTTATAATGCCATCTAGTATTACCATGTTTGTTCTTAGTCAGTGGAAAACTATAACGACCTAATCAAGACAGAATGACAAATGGCCTAGAACATTCAGGAAGGAGAATATGGACCAGAGTGCTGAATATCAAAGCAATACAGACTGGGTAGTAAAATAAGGTCATTCTACATAATAGCTATGACACATGACCAGCCACAGAAGTTATAATTATAATAATTCTCTCCTAATACGATGCCAATGTAACATAATGTGGACAGATTTAATTTTGTTTTTTTTAAAGAATTATTAGGCAGATGTTATGAGATTCAAGTTATGAAATATTAAGCATAATATTTTTTAAAGAAACTTGCCTTCTATTCTGGGGAGGTAATTAGTGTTTTTCTGAAATGGCAAAGAGAAAAACTGAAGCAACATACAGGACTTGGAGGCAAATTTAATGACAGGTGAGCACTGACTAGGAATTAGTTGTTTCTCGAAATGTTGGGCCCTCATCTCTGGTGATCTAGGCCTTGTGTGTGATAGGCAAGCAGGAGGACAGGAGAAGAAGGACTCATAGCTGGGGACTGGTTCTTACAATGGGCCTCCTGGTGAGCAGCTATGCATCACAGTGACCAACAATTTCTATGAAAGAAAAGTAACAGGAATATCTGAATGGCAATGGAACGTCCATCTCCGATAAAACAAAACAAAAAAGGGGGCTGTAAGTGAAGGACCATTTTGTAGTGAATATATATTCACTACAATATATATATATATATATACACACACACACACACACACACAAAACAGTTAGGATTAAATATACAGCTGCTTTCTCTTAGCTCAGTGAGAATAAACACTTTTACTAATAGTGTATAGACAAGATAACATGTCTGCACTTTGTACTCTGAATAATTACTACAAAGACAACAACATGCAATGTATTAGCTATCCTATTGTTTTGAAACTGTTTCATTGCTGTTTCTTTCTCATTAAAATTAATTTAAAAGTAATAAAATAAAATAACAGGAACTGTAACAGGAGTTATTACCTGGGCAGCTAACAAACTGATGTATACTGGCTAGTGGGCGGGATCTTCAGCTGTGTTTCCACTTGTATGAAGGATAGTTAAATTAGGCCTAGTTACGAACTTGTCTTTGTATCTGAAGACCATGATATAAACAAATGTATCTGAGTCTCCACTTGCAGACCTCGTCAAGTGGACAACCGCTGTGATGGTTGATCGGTTGTGTCAGTTTGGGATTGGCTTAGATAGGTCTGGACACACAAGAGCCAGCCTAGGGAGGCTTATTCCCAGAATGGTGTAAAGAAAGTCAAGAAGGAAAGCTTGCGTCTCTTTATTCAGAAGAGCTCCAGCTTGTTGCCTGCCCTTTGGACATCATTTCCTGGCTTCCAGCACATACTCGTCAGCCAACACTGACTCTTCAGGGCTCCACTGCAAGCCTTTTTCCCTCCTAACTCAGACTTGTGTGAGAAATTGCTGTGAGGCCAGACCTCTGATCAGCTCCTTTGTATCTCCAGTGGGCAGACAGATGCCCTGCATGCTTCTGTGCCTCACTCCGTGGGCAGACTCTATAAAGCAATCCTGTGATTTTTATATATTTCTACACCACACACCAAATCCTTTCCTGTAGTAAGTAGTGACAGCTGTAGGGCACTACTGATAAAGATTATTTATAATCAGTTCAGGCATATTTTTTCATTTACTTTCCTTTTGAAATTGCTTGTACCTGTGTTTAGATAGTTCTCAGATACAGAAGGCCAAGTGTTACTTATACTTCTTTTGTCTTTGCTATAATTTATGTATAATAGCTTTTAACTTACTAGTAATATGACACTATTATTGTTTTCATTATCTTTTAAACACTAATCTCAAAATTTTACCTAATTTTACAACCTCATTCTTTATTTTAATACGTTTATCTCTTGTTTTACCTACACATCACGATTGAGTCATGGTGAGTACCTCCGTTAAGCCAAACAGTTGCTGGGTGTGGTGTTTCATGGCAGGGAGACTGCCTTGAGTTTGAGGCCAAACCTTGATCACTATGTGAGTTAAGACTCCCTAGTGAGATCCTGACTCAAAAAAAAAAAAAAAAAAGAATTGAAAATAGTTTAAGAAGTTCTGAAAAATAGAAAAAAAAAAGAATCCTCATATCTCTGATATTGCTTGGGAAAGGGAACACACAGAATTATAATTATAACAAAATCAATATTCATTAATAAGTAGAAATCTAATTTTTTTTTTTTTTTTGTACATGGTCTCATTGCACAGCTCAGACTCATAGTGTTCCTCCTGTTTTATGCCTCCTACGTGCTGGGATTACAGGTGCAAACCACCACACCCAGACTCCATCTCTGGCTCAGAGAGCTGCAGAGTGGGCTGGCACCTCAGGTAGAGCCAGGAACCTACCTAACTTGGCCCCTGTGCTTCCCTAAGCAAGCGCTTAGTTCACTGAGCTATACTAATGACCCTTAGAAATCTAAATGGGACCAAGTTAAACTACTAGTTTTAAACTTTTTTGTTACTATATTTCTAGATTTTAAACTTCACTTATTACATTTTTATGCCCACAGTTATTTTTAAAATCTTTTTGGGTATTCATGCATAATTTAAAAATATTTTCGTGGTGACAAAGTGCACAACATAAAATATCCCAGCTTAACATTTTCTACATATTCTATTTGATGGTATTAAGAAACTCATATTGGTGTGCAACTATTGCCATAATCTCTACCTAGAACTATTTCTTTTAATTTTTATTTTTAAAGAGAGCACAAAATAGTGCTAAAGCAGAAAAATTACAAATGATCCAGAATCTCACTAGACAAAATAATATGAATCTCACAGTATTTGTTGTAATTCACAGTGTTTTCAGATTAGTTGTTCATATTACCAGATGTAGGCAGAAAATTTTGGAATAAGAAAGAAGAAAATAGAAGTATAAGAAATAAAAACAGAATATAAGAAATTAAGAACAGAAAAGGACAAAAAAGTTGAAAAAAGGAAACAAAACAAATTAAGCAGCAACTGTTCCTTTCCATAAATCAGCAGAAATCCATATTACAGTTTTGCCTGGCAAACCAAAACTGTACTTAATAAAGAATAGCTCCCACCCTGCTCCACTAGGCCCTGACAGCCAGAATTCTGTTTTTCTGTCACTGTCATTACCAGAAGCACCGTGTCTAAGCAAAGTTTCATATTGTTTTGACTAGCTTATTTTGTTTACATACCATAATGTCCTTAAGCTTCACCCATTCTCAGTAGGAACTGTCAAAATTAGTTTATTTTGGGGCTGGCAAGATAGTTCAGTGGGATAAACACTTACCTGACAAGCATAAGGGCCTGCGTTCAATCCCCAGTTCTGAAAAAAAAAAAAAAAAAAAAAAAAAGAGAGAACCTACTGCATTTTTGGCTGAATAATGTTTTCTTCTTCTATTCATGTGGTGCATTTTGTTTTATCCAGTGATCTGCCACAGGACACGGGTGGATTTCACATTGTAGCTTTTCATAATGCACCTATGAACTTAGATGCCCATGAACTCTTCAGAAATCATGGTAAACTCCTATGGTGAATCCCTGAACAGTAGGGAAGGATTGATGAATTATATCATAGTTTAGTTTTTTATAACTTGTTGAGAACCCCCGGGTGTTTTCCATAGTCTATGTAAGGTTTCATTTCCACTAAAACTGCTCAAGATCTTGAAGTGCTTCACATTCTCACCAAGCTGCTATTTTCTATTGTTTTAAATGTTGCCATTCCAATGGAAGCAAAGTGGATTTGTGTGTGTGCCTGTGTCTGTAAGTCTGTGTGTAGCTCACTATCCTAGTGATCTTCCTGTTTTCTGCCTCTCTAGGGCTTGGATTCCAGGCAGGCACCACCCTGCTGGGACTCCATCTCCAGCTCAGTGTCCCTAGCTAGAGGTGGGGCCAGCACAACCTGTGGTGCTAGGGATTGAACCCTGGCCCCTGCACTTACCTAAGCAAGCACTTAGTCTGCTGAGCTATCTCCCAACCCCGGCAAGGTGGATGGTTGATGCAAACCCACTGGTGGTGTTTTGACTTGTGTGTATGCCATGATTAACAGTGCTAGGTATGTCAGACATCCATGCATCTTGTGTAGAGACATGTCCGTTCAAGTCTAACTTTAATACTGTGAGTTTCATTCATTTTCTTAAAGTAGTTAAAAGTGAGCTTTCTTTTTTTTTTTTTTTTGAAGAGCTTTTAGTGTCAGTATATTACTTGTACCCACTGTTTATCTTCTTTCTAATCATTTAGTTTACATTTAGTTTCTCTAGGCTAGCATTTTGTCTTTTTCTACTTTCTTAAGGTATTTCGACAAGTTGATTCAAGATATTTTATCATAGCTCAGGCAGAGCGCAACAGCCTAGGTTCCATCCCTGCCCTGCTCTGCCCGATGGTGGCCTGAGCTTGTAATTCCAGCACTTTGGGAGGCTGAAAGCAGGAGGACCACTACAAGTCTGATCTGTGTAATGAGACCCTGAATACCCTGTACTAAATACATTTTTTAAAAAAATTAAATTCTCTTGTGATTTTTCTTTTCATCTATTGGTTAAAAGTGACAGTCTAATTTGAGTTGATACAATTCAGTAACATGAAAACACGACTTCATTATATTTTCATCCACTTCAACATAGCAATTACTCAGTTATATCTATTCATGTAAAATGAGAACTAATTTTAATGGATTCATTTTTTAAAAATAATGTAATGAAAACTATTATGATAACCTCAACTTTAATAATTTCCCATAGGTTTACATTTATTGAGATTTTTATTTCTTTGTCCTTCTTCAAGGTACTGTCTCCTGCCTTTTGCTTGGTCTGGTGGATCTCCTTTTAGAATTGCTTGTAGGGTAGGACCACAGGAAATAAATACTTTTTTTTTTTACAGGAAATAAATACTTGCAGATCTCATTTACATAGGAACATTCTGACTTGCTCTTTACTTTAGAAGAGGAGTTTGACCAATGACGTAATAGTCATGGATTTCTCACATGACGATGTCTTCCAGCGGAATAGCTCAGTGGAACCAGCCGCTTCCCATGGTGCCAACAGCTTCTCCAAACAGCATCCCTAACAGATTCTCTACAGCTTCTCCAGCTCTGTCTCTTACGAGGCTAGCAGCAATACTCAGGCGGCCCAGGCCCATCACTGCAGCAGCGCAAATTATCTCAGTGCAACAAGTCGACCACCAGTCAACAGTGTACCACTCAGGGATCCCACTGCTAACTGGGAATTTTTGGTGCACTCTCAAGTTCCAAACTATTTCTGTCAATATTTCTAGCATAGTTTCTGTCCTTCTCAGAGACCTATGTTTGGTGTTTCCCAGTTGATCCTCTCCTTAGAATCTTTCTCTCTTTAATTTTATGAACTAAATGTAGAATGTATAATACATAATATATGTTATATAAGTTTAGAATGGGAAATCATCTAATTTGTGCTTCTATGTTGTTTAATTAAAAGATAGATTTAGAGTCTCATTATTTTATTACACTAATCAAGTAGGAGAATAACTTCTATTGGTTAATTCCATAGAGGTAGGTTCAATTTAGAAATGGAGTAGTTTATTAAGTAAAATAGTGATTCACTTTTGAGAGAAAATAAGGATGACAACAGAATGAAAAGAATAATCTGTAGATCATGAATATTTACCCTGCTAAACTTATTTTGTTTGGAGAAAAATCTAATTTGAGAAATTGGTTGGAGAAAAAAAAATTTCTTCAAAGTTAATTATGACTGGTCGTATTTGTAGACAGGGGTAAATTACACACTTTATTGGTACATACTTGTTTAGTTTATTTTAATTGTGTGTTCTTTCTTGTTTGATTGTCCCTATTTTGGTAGCACTACCATCATTTTAATGAGTTTATTAGTATATTGGTCTATATTAATAATCTCATGGGCTATCACATTATCTATCACTAAACCAGAGGACAACAGTATATTCTTTTAAAACATTTTAGCTTACGTTTTATCAGCTTGTTCTGAAGTTAGCACATATATATCCCACCTTGCTATACATCTTATCTATTTCCTACTTTGGTCTCCCTAATCTATCTTTGAATCATCAGATGCAGCCAAGATATAATTTGCAGTTGCTTCTCTTACTCTACTCATTCCTTAGGCCATCTCCTCTAGTCCAGTGTCACTGATGTTCACCATATTTTACTAAGATTGCTTAAACTTTATATCTTCCAAGTGAACATATACGTTTTCATTTAAGTAGACATGCTATTTGAGAAGGAACTAAGATATGAGGGGATATTACTGTGCTTAGTGCTCTTATCTATCTATATGTTCTTAAATACTGTTGAAAATAGGATTCAAAAAGTTGTGTGAAATGGCAAATGACTTAGAAAAATGGGCCACATATTCTACCTCACATCCATGTTACCTTGTCAAGGCAGTGTAAAAACATCCGAAGACAAGACATAAACCAATGGGCAATCCTTGTTTTCAATAAAACTTTATAAATAAAAACAATTATCTCCAGAGTTTCACTTGACTTATCCAAAGTTTAGGAGGTTCCAAGATTTCCTTGAGTTTCAATTTTGATTGAAGAACTCACATAATTCTGAAAGGTCATTATGCTCTTGAGTGTAGCTTGTGTTTGAAGAGTATTTGGGTCATGTGGACAGCCCATTTTTCTCCCCAGCACCAGTGTTTGCCAGTGTATATGAAATGTCAGTAACACAGTGCTCACCAAATACCTAGCACCCAAAAACTTATCTTGAAACTGAGAAGACAAAGTGACAAGCAGTATAGCCAATCTTAATCTCCAACCTAGTTAGGAGTTGAGCTGGTTTCAGGTGGACAAGACTCGTATAAATCACAGCATCAGTGCATGGCAGCTTGAGTGGTCCAAGGCCCTGCGGTAAACAAAAATGCTTGCATAAGACAGGACACAGAGGGAGCTTAGTGTGACCTCCCAGGAGTTGGAAACACATCCCCAGCACTTACCATGGGTGAAGTTGATCTTTCACTACACAAAATTATCCTTTGTTTCCTTTGCATCTCTGACCCACATTTTCTGGGAAAGTTTACTAAATCACATGTGACTAACCATCCTCTTCATCATTCATTCCTCTTTCTGCTGTAATTTTTTCCTGCATTTCTCTTACTTGGTGTGCCTTATTTACTCATTTGTTTCACATCCTTTTTCTACCTAATCAGAACAAAAGCTTCAAAAAGAAAGGATTTTTCTGTCATTTGTTATTGCATCTCAATTGATTATATCTTGAAAAGATATTTCCACCATGATGGTATAAAAGTATAAAAAGAGATTTGCAGTGATTTAGTATATACAGACTATTTATGTATCTGTCTCATAATTTATACTGATTTTTAACAGGAAGTTCAAACTTTGTGAGAGAGCAGAAAGAAATGGTATGCAGAATTTAGTTTTTAGTCAGTAAAATTCTTATCATATTAAAAGTAAAATACTAAAAGGACTTCTTTCATTCTGTTGCAAATTACAAGAATTTGGTAAATGTCATGTATGCAGAGATTTGAATGAGCTTTTCTAATAGCTTTTAAAATAAATTATTAATTTACACTGAAGATTAAGAAAATTAAATATTTTATGTAATTTATAGAGATTGGTTTGTTTAGACCTCTCTATTCATGGAGATTTGAAATATTCATTTATTCATTAAGTTCCAACCTGAATAATTTATTCTTTAAAAAAAGGGAAAGTAAACTATTAGAGTCATATGTAAGATCATTTCAATAAAAACCAATATTTGCAAAGTTTGGGAGAGTTTACATTTTGGTCGACTTGCTTGAAATGGTCATGTACAGAAAAATACACACATTATAATTGCTCAGCACCAAATCTAAGTATGTATATATAGTTTAAGTCCCTTGAAAATAAATATGATGATGAATTTTGTATTGTCTTATATGAATGTGAAAGAATCATGAACTAGTCCGTTCTTTCCTTCCTTGTGGAAACAATTCCAACTCAGCTAAATACAAACCCAATGGAAGAATAATGAGACAGAATATGTTGAGTTGGAGATTTTGCATTACTCCTTAGTAAACAACGTTATATTTGAACACATTTTTCTCTTTCCCTGTTTGTAGGAAAATAGGCTCATACTTATAATGCTGACAAGAGAGGAGGCTGCCACAGTGTTGAGGACACATAATTCTGCCTGAGCTTCACAAGTGATAATTCAGTTAATAAGAAACATGAAGGTCACTTGCAGTTTGCTCCTCCCATTCTGCTTTCCAAATTTCTGACTTTAAAGGTAAAAGCATTGCATTGATAAATTACCTGTCCTATCTTGGGACTCATAATCTACCTGCCTCAGTTTCCTGAAGAGCTGGGGTCATGTGTTTTTCTTTAGTACCTACTAAATAAGTAAAATATTTTGACTAAGACCAAATTGAGACTCTCAAGTAGAACATGCTACTTTTAAAAAAAAATCTGGTTGTTTAATTTTGTTGTCCAGTATCTCCTTCAGAGTGCTAAAATAGGGATTTTTCAGAATATCATGTGATTCAAAATTTAAGAATCAAATTCTGAAAAAAAATTAAGAACAGAAAGTTACTTTAAAAAAAATTGTATTGTATTTTGAAGAGGAAAAACAAAGACAAATACAAATAGAAAAAAAGAAAGAGGGGCCTGCAGGATAGCTCACTGGACTAAAGCATCTACTTAGACATGAACAGGGACCATGGTTGGATCCCAGGCACTACACGCTGGGCCAGCACTGCCCCCAGGGCAGGCTGAGCAGGCCAGACTCCAGATGTAGCGGTGCATGTCTATAAGTCCAGCACTGGGGAGGCTGAAAGAGGGAGGATCACCATGAGTCTGAGCTGTGTGGTGGGATGCTGTAAAAACCAAACACATTGGATAGAAACAAACAAGCAAACAAGCAATCAAAGAAAGGAAAGAAAGAAAGAAAGAAAGAAAGAAAGAAAGAAAGAAAGAAAGAAAGAAAGAAAGAAATTAAGCAAGCAAACAAGCAAGCAAGCAAGCAAGAGGAATCAGGGTAACATACAACAATACATATGTTATAGAGTCTCAAAACAGAAATAGCTACTATTTATCAATACTTGATACATTATCCCTTTTTATCATCAAATCTGTTGCTGAGGTTAACAGATATAGCTATGCAAGATTGGGGAAATAATTGAATATTCAGAGTAGCTTTAACAAATAAAAGTAGCAATCTGAACTGGAACTGTGTATAATGCTGTGCTCTGGTGCCCAGCAGCCTCCTCATAACCCTTTTAGGATGGGTGTGGTGGTGCCTGCAGGAGGTGCATAGGTACTTGACAGGCTGAGGCAGGAGGGACAAAAATTAGAGGTCAGCCTGTGCAACTTCCCTGAGATTCTGAGATTCTGTCTCAAAATAACCTTTTTTTTTTTTTTTTTTTTTTTTTTTTGTAGAGCACTTGTTGATATCTGCGAGGCCCCGGCTTCAATGCTTAGGACAAAAATCCAACCAAAACGAACAAACTAAAAATACAAATTTTTGTGTAGCATCAAATATCCAACATCTGGTGCCATCCGGGTGTTCTGGTCGTGGCTGTGCAGAAACCACTTCCTCCTTCAGCATGGGCACCGACTGCTGGGAACTTTTCAGGAGATGAATGCATTGGTACCTCATTTTCCTGCCCATCGTCTGTTCTCTGGATGATGCCATTGGTTCCTTCCAACTCTTCCAGATCATCCACAGTGTGGCTTCCTCTCTGAGAGCCACTTCACTCCTGCTAGTAAAGTCAGTAAAGTCGCATCCATTTTTTTTTTTTTTAATCTAAGTAATGCTTTGGTACTCTTGATAGGTTGTGAGTGCCCAAACCACAGTACTAAAGGATTTTTTCCACATTAGAAATGATATAATGCTAAATAAAAAATGAGTTTCTCAGAACTTTCACACTTTGCTGAGGCAGTATCACTCCTTCACTGGGTTAAGAGGGACCATACTATTCAAAATTTGTGCTACATATGATGAACATTTAAAATGTATAAAATTACAAGAGATGGAGGAGGATATGGAGCTTCTACGCTGCACCAATGTAAATGCCCTCAGCAGAGCGCAGTACAGGTTTTTCCAAATTTGCAGAGCACTGGATCAGATGCAGTCAGCCCAGGTTTGACGTATTTGCAGCCTCTTCAAATATGTTAAATTAAAGTTAAATCCTTTTAATGATGGTGGGGTCTTCCCTGACCTTTGAGGTGTCCTGGTCTCATGCTCTTGCACTGAGGCTTTTCCCGGAGATGCTCGTGCTGTCTACAGTGACCTGAAAAATGCTGTTCAGTCCAGTTCCTGCCCCTGCCAGCAGTCGTGGTCTCAAGGAATCCCCGTGGTCTTGCTGTAGATAGAAAGAAGGAAGGGAAAAGACGCATTTCAGTAGGTAGACGGTATGGCTTGGCTAGCTGGGCTGCTGGTTTCTGTGGGTCATTCAAAGGAGCAGTTAGTGCTTAGTTTTTTCTCCTTTTTAAATTTTGCCTCCCCCCCTCGCCCCCAAGTTTGCATACTTCTATCTGGAAATATGAACAGCTAATTTGATGACAACAATATGCAATATGACAGCCATCGCTGAAATTCTGTACCATTTCTATTTCTTTCTTTTCTTTTCTTTTTTAAACTAGTTTGTGTTCTCTTTAAAAAGAATAAGAAAAGAAAAAAAAAAAGGAAACTGAATTCTGTTACCAAATGGCACCTCCTATTCTCCGTTATGCCACAGATTTTTTTCAGAACATTTAATATTTTATAAAATAGTATATAATGTATTTATTTGATTTATTTTAACATTCATTAAAGCAAAGTCATTTGAGAGCAGACTTTTTTTTTTTCAAATGATCATAGGCCAGATATATGGGATGGCATCTGTTTAATAAATATTTCTTAAGTAAATGGAATAGTAAATCTTGAGCCAGTTTCTTTGACTCCTTAACCTCTATTTCCCTGTACTTAAAGCAAAGGTCAGATAAATCCCTAAGTCTTAAGGATACTGAAATTAGTAAGCGAGATGGTGCATACAGAGAGCCAGCCTAATGCCTGGCTCATCAGAACAGATTAATAAGCGTCCGTGAACTGGTTCATGCTTTTCAAGGTTTTAATAGTCAGTAACCCGATCTCTTAACTATTATATTTAGGAAAAAGATAAAAGAATGGGTCAAAACCCAGGGAAACACATTTTGTGAAAGGAATTATTATGTACTTATATAGTAACAGCTCAAATGTTAATAAAGACCTAACACAAAACTAACTGGGGAAGTACCACAATATTATCACAACATTCCTTAGTTCAGTGATCTTCTGTCACTCTTCAGCACAAGAAATTGAACCCAGTGCCTCTACACTGAGGTACATTCCCAGCTCTTTTATGTTTTTACTTTTTCTTAATTTTGAGCCAGGGTCTTCCTAAATGGCTAGGACTGGGTCCACGTTGCCATGTCCTGCCTCAAGCTCCCAGACAGTGGGTATGCCACACATGCGCTGTTGCACCCAGCTCAGGGATAGCGATTAAAACTCCAAGTTATATATTGTTTAACTTTCCAGGACTGGAAGTTTATGTCTCAGTTACTTTTTGCTCATTACTAAGGCAAAATATCTGACACCCAAAATTAAGGAAGGAAAGGTTTGTTGGGTTCACAGTTTGTGGAGGTTTCAGTACGTAGTCATCTGGCTCCCAGGCAGAGTGGCACATGGCAGAGAGCAGCAGTTCATGGCAGTAAAAAACAGCAAAGAGCAAAAGGAAGGGCAGCAGCGGTGGCTTCCAGACATCCTCTCCACCCCCCCCCAATAGTACAAGCAATCTACCCCCGGGTGGCAGTGTAGACCTCACACAATGTCCATGGCTCCTCTTGCACAGCATGTGGACATTTACAAACTAAGAACTCTGGCTTTCTGCTGAGTCACTTAATAAAACTTCTAAACTTCTCAAGTTCATGCAATATATCAACTAGTACAGTTTAATGGTGTGCTTATCTTAAAACTCTACTCACAATATGTAAAGTTAAATTAACATTTAAGCCATGTACCTCTATGTCCATTGCAAGATTAATTGCAAAAAGTGTGATGTGACACGTGTGCACTTGGACCCTCGCAGCTAGCCTAGTGTCGCTCAGCAGATATTTCTCTCTGCAGCTGGAAAAACTGTTACAATCAGTCGATAAGCAGACTCAACCAAAGATGTTTATAGATCATTCTGTGAAATGTGCTGTACCTTTGGCAAGGCTATGTTGACCTTTCCAAGTCTGCTAGCTAGATTTATATGTGTAATTATCTAGTGCAATTATCTGCTCAACAAATAATAATTGGGAAGGTGGCAAAGATGATCTCCTGTTAGGGGGAATCCAGAGTCTTATGCAACCAGTGACAGAACATGATAATAAAGGTTCTCTGTACTAACCAAAAGTGGCATTTATACCCAACAGAGTAATACTATGCCATAAAGAAGGATTAATTGACGTCATCTGTATGAAAATGGAAGCTCTTTGAAATCACAATATTAAATGCAATAAAAAAGACTCACGAGGTTAAGTGTTTCTCATATGAGCAACCCAAAGGATAAATAAATTAACAACTAAAGTAAAGCTAGCCAATAAGAAATGGGAAGACATAGCCAGGCGTGGTGGCTCACACCTGTAATCCCAGCACTCGGGAGGCTGAGGCAGGAGGATTGGTGCGAGTTCGAGACCAGCCTGGGCTACAAAAGTGAGCTCAGGACCAGCCTCAACTGCATAGCGAGACCCTGTCTCAAAAAAAAAAAAAAAAAAAAAAAAAAAAAAAAGAAGAAGAAGAAGGGGAAGACAGGAAATCTGCAAAGTGGAAGAAGACTAAGAGGTGAAAGGAAAGACGACCATAAAGGGAAAAGAGAAGGGATGGGAAGAATAATGAGGTCATAGCACATACACATGTCATTCCCAAAATAGTGTCATCATTGTGTACTACAAGCCTGTCTGAATAAAAATAAGAAAACAAAGTAACTTAGGCTGTATGTGTGACACATACTTCTAATTTATAGAAAGGATATGCATGTGATGCACATCTCTTAAAAAATTGCCTATTTTCTTGAAGAATGGAACATATAGTGTTAGTGGAGTTAAGAAACTCCAAAAAGTTTCCCTTTCCATCCTTTTCTGTGTTAAAGCCCCTTTCCAAGGCTGGAATTTTCTCCTTTCAGAGTGGCAGTGAAATCGAGCAGGTATGCTGAAATGTCTGGATTCTGACTCATCTGCCATAGATATTTTTCCATCGTCCTTGAGGTTGAATCCTTCTGTCTTTGTCCATTCTTGAAAATTTTAATATTCTAATGATTTTCCGTTGATTGCCATTATTCTTCTTTTTTCTTTTCTTTTCTTTTTTTTTAGAACTGGTGTTCCTCCATTTCCCATTTTGTGAAATGACAATTCCAGTTTCTGTAACTATCTCTTCCCTAGTATTTATTTAAGTATTGTGAATATTTATAGTGGCCTGTGGAGGGCCATGGAGATGTAGCCCAGAGGCATTAGCTCCTGCCTCTCAAACACAAGGTCCTGTGTTTGATCCCTGGTAAGGAAGGAAGGAAGGAAGGAGAAAAGGAAGGAAGAAATTATCCTGTGGAAATAACACTTACCTATATCTTTATTCCTCTATCTCTGGTTCTTTTTTTTTTTTTTAATATTTACTTGGTACAGGGCTTTGCTGTGCAGCTGGGACTCTCCATGATCCTCCTGTCTCGGCCTCCCCAACACTGGAATTATATGGGAGCACCACAGTGCCCTGTTTCTGTGTCCAGTGGGGAGGGCATGGAAAGTGGTACCAGGGATTGAACTAGGTTTCTTGCACTAGGCAGGGGCTTAGACTGTGGAGCTGTCTCCCCAGCTCTATAGCTGGTTCTAATACAGAATTGCACACATTGGTCTATAATTATGACTATATAATTTATTTAATCTAATACCAAGTGTTGTATATAGGCACCTCCACTGTTCTGTTTGTTGTCAATTAGGTTTTCCATCCAATATCCAGTGAATATTCTTTCTCTCAAGGAATATTACTCAAGGGATATGAAAATTTACTTTCATAATTTCCTTTTTTTTTTTTTTCTGGCTGGACCAGGGTTCAAACTCATGACCTTTCCACTTGTCAGGCAGGCACTTGTGCCATACAGCTATCTCCCCAGCTCCTTACTTATTCTTAAAATAATTTTAATTTCATGGTTACATATTATTAGGCCAGGATTATACTTTGCAATACTACAGTCAAGAACCAACATTTTCTGATTGTATTCACATTTACTTCTTCAAAAAAAAAATAATTTATATACTATTTATGGCAGGCAAGAATTTACTAAAAACTAATTTATCATAGCACATTAATTTATCATACTTAAATTTGTCCCAATATTAGAATTAAACAAAACATTAACCCATCTCTGTCCCATGTCTCTACTGCTATTTTAACAAAAAAATAAAAAAAAGGGTAGGGAAGTTGAAATATTAGGTCATGAGAAAATAAATTCATATTCTCATTATCTATTATTAATTTGCTGAATTACTATGGAAATAATGTCCATCCATGCAAGTAAATCTTTAATACTTTTAGATTATTGAATGTTACTGTTGATTGAAAATCAATAGATGATGAAGAGACGATTTGTTATGATATAGGTATCTAGTTTATACTATTCACCAAAGCTTTTGAGGACCTTGCTCCAGGCCTCTAAAATTTCTTCTTGCTGCAGAAAAGTATAAGAAGCACTACTGTTTTCACTCCTTTTTCTATTTTTTTCTTACAGCCTGTGTGCGATATTGTACTTTACAGTCATCTTGGGGACTGAGCAGAAATACACGACACAGCTTGTTTCCTTTTCTTATAAACACCCTTTCCCCCATCCCTTCTCTACTTTCCTGCGCCCATTTTCGTTCTTCATTGACATCATTAATCTTAGCTCATGGGCATGGGACAACGTGTAGAATTGTTGAGATTATTCGGTTCCTTGCGTGGCCTTTCTTGGCTCCCCTTCCCTGCACTGCCCTCTACTCCTCCACCAACCTCAGGCTGTAGGACCCACTTGTCAAACAGCCGTTCCCTTCTCTCCTTCAGAGCATGCTCCGTTTCCTTGCTTGCACTGTGCCTCACTTGAATGCGAACTTCCACGTGGTGGAGAAGCATGTGTGTCTGGTTCATTCCACTCAACATTATATTTTCCAAGTACATTGATTTTCCTAGAAATATCTCAAATTTGTCATTTGCTAGAGCTCAATAATATTCCATTATATAGAGATGCGTGTGTGTGTGTGTGTGTGTGTGTGTGTGTGTGGCTGGCTGGCTGGCTGGTAGCTGGCTCAGCCCATCCTGGGGTGGGGATAGCATGATACGTGGTGCTGGGGATCCCACCGCAGTCCCTGCGCACTTGCCTAAACTTGCCTAAGCAGGCGCTTTAGAACACTGAGCGATCATACCAGCCCCAGCTATGTTGCTGTCTCTCACACTTTATCCTTTGTCTGTTGCTGAGTATACAGGCCTCTTTCAGTATGTAGCTGTTATGAATTGTGTTGCGGTAAACACTGATAACTGACTCCTGGAGATGTATGTACTCGTCTGTGCTTCGTTGTTTTTGCTCTTTAAAGAGGCTTTCATTTTGCCTTTAATGTATAAGATACAAATGATTTGCCAATGTGCACTGATTTATTGCTTTCTCTGTGGATGTTCTAATAAGTCACCTTGTCCAATACTCGACTGTCATTGAGTTTGATCCCCCTTTACAAAATTATGTTACTTATGTATAGATATTTATATATGGAAAAGTAGTACTTTAGATTACCAAAATGCTTATACATTCACTGTTCTGCTCCATTTCTCTATTGTATTATCAAGCTAGAATTTATGAAATGTCATGACTTTCATAATTGCCTCTGAAATATAATGATGGGAATACTTTCTGGAAAATATGTCTTTAGGAGTGTCTTCTGTGTCTTTCGTCATATTAAGTTTATAGAATTCAAGTTTAATAATCTTAGTTGTTAGATATTATAGATAAGTGCTTAAACTGGGACTGTACAATGTGTGTGTGTGTGCATGTGTGTGTGTGTGTGTGTGTGTGTGTGTGTGTGTGTGTGTGTGTGTGTTTAGTTCACTATTCCCAGGTCACAATGAACAAAAATAAGACATTGCTGAACATTAAATGAAAGTAAAGATACTGAAGTCCAGATACTGGTAAACACAAAATATATGACATTGCTGCCCATGCAATATGTTATACTGTTTTATGGCATCCTCTATTTAGTAGAAAAGGGAGATGGTTATAAGATATTAATAAAAAGTTAGTGTAATAGGTGAGTTTACACCAGCATCATTGTAAAAATGAGAGCAGTGTGTCACACTATCACATTACAGTGGTTATGACATTACTAGATGATAAAAGGTTTCCTTTCCATTATAATATTGTGAGGGCAAAATAAGACCCATAGCTTATCACAGGACATTGTACTCATATATACCGAATGAGTACACTTAATACATATGCTGGCTTCTTGTGAAAATATTTTTCTTTGCCTTTAGAATTAAACTTTCTCTGTATTTATTCTGATCATTCTGAGTCCTCAGTCTTTTTTTTTTTTTTTTTTTTTTGAGACAGGGTCTCGCTATGCAGTTGACGCTGGTCCTGAGCTCACTTTTGTAGCCCAGGCTGGTCTCGAACTCACATCAATCCTCCTGCTTCAGCCTCCCAAGTGCTGGGATTACAGGCGTGAGCCACCACGCCCAGCCCTCAGTCATTTTTAATTGTACTTTTTAATGTACAAGTGGAAATTGTATGCTAAGTTGTAGGATTTGGTAACTAAAACTTCTCTGTTTAGTCCCAGTTGTTATGGTCTTATACTGAGGAAAGATCTGTTGTGAAATAGACATCCATCCACTGACAGTTCTATTTGTAGCTTTAGAATGCATTTACATTTTAAAGGAATATTTTATGGTAGAAAATGGTATTATCAGCCGGGTATGGTGGCACACACCTGTAATCCTAGCACTTGGGAGGCTGAGGCAGGAGAATCAGTGTTAGTTTGAGACCAGCCTGGGCTACACAAGTGAGTTCAAGGCCAGCCCAAACTTCATAACAAGACCCTGTCTCAAAAAAGACCAAAAAAAAGGAAAGAAAATGGTGTACCTTCTCATTCTCTGAGTGGAGTGTTAGTATGTGTGTATTTGTAGATTTGAAAGTAAGAATTTAAAAATCCTAAATGTGAGGAGTACATTATATTTCTATTTCATTAAAGATTAATAATAAATAGTTGCAGCTTGAATTTTTGGCCCCCAAATTTTAGTCCAAAGCTCTACAGAACAAAGAGAAATCATTCATAGATGTGTGCTAGTGTGTGAAAGAACTTCAGAGCAGAGGTTAACTGTGGGGTACCAGTGTCTCTCTGTGACTGTTACATTACATTTCTTTTTCTGGAATATTTAATTGAATTGTGAATAGTTTATAATAAGTTAATCACAGCAGTTTCCCTTTGCATGGTAAAGAGAAACTACAGTGACATGCGAAAGAATTTTGAAAATTTATTTTCCAAACAGCTCACATAATTATACTGAATGCACAGAAGAAATTATGTGTCATTCTCCTTTCTAACTGGATTGAATTGCCAAGTGTGTCTAATTAAACAAAGATCATGGAGATGGCAACATTTTGACCCATTATTTATGCAAACATTTGTGGAACAGAAAATTGTGAATTAACTTTATATCAAGTTTTACAAATGTTGTCTAATGTTTACAGATCAGCAAAAGATTTTGTAGAGAATACTGTTAGCACATGTAATTAAGCATCAGCAGATGTACTAAGTGACACAGAAAGTACAAAAAAGGCAGCAGTATTTTTCACAACTAATTTTTTTTTGTGTTTGGAAGCATATATTGCAGGTTAGTGTACTTCAGACTCTGACCCGCATTATTAAAATAAATGACTGCTGGTAAGAAGCTATGTATGAATCAGCCCTATTTCTATTTAAAATGTACATTTGAAGCTCAATAATTAACTTTTGAATTATGGAGTATTTGTTTGTTCCCAAATTCAAGAGCAGGAATTTATTTTTTTGTCTCATTTTGTGTTTGAAAAACACTTAGAGAGCCTGTGCCAGTCCTGCAAATTGTAATTATGTTATAAGAATTTATTTTTTGATACTTTAATAGTATTTTATTGATGCCTCTATGTAGTGTTATGGGAAGTACTTCGTGGTGGCTGAAGTTCATGCGGAACATCTTACAACTACACATGCACTGTATTTAGGCCTTGTGCTTTTTGTTTTTTGGTGGTACTAAGAATTGAGCTCAGGGCCAGGTACGTGCTAGGCAAGCATTTTCACAGAGCCATAATCTCAGGATTCATTACATCGGAAATACATCACATAAAAAATACTAAAACAAACAAAATCTAGAAAATACCTAATAAACCGTGTGTGTGTGTGTGTGTGTGTGTGTGTGTGTGTGTGTGTGTGTATGTGTGTGTGTTACCAGGGATTGAACTCAAGATCCTGTGTTTGCCAGGGAAGAACTTATTCTACTGTGCTATCACCCCAGCTCCCTAATAATCCTCTTGATAATTACATAAGAGGGACATGGACATGGTAAAAATATTATAGGATAATTATTTCTTCTTTCCATCTCTTAAATTAATTAAATTTGAAAAACAAATATTTTGAAGACCTATTCAACTCAGTAATTCTCTTTCTGAGTAATTTCCCTGAATAAATAAAATTGTCATACTGAATGATGTATGTGAAACCATGTTTATAGCTAATAATTATAATTAATGAAAAGAAGAAATTAAATGACAATTTGTAGTAGCTGAGTCTTACAAACAACCAAGAAGTTCCTCAACAGAGGAATGAATAGGAAGATGTGATTTTACATTATGAAGTACTGCTCTGCTGTAAAGAATGATAAGCTTGAGGATTTTGTGGGTAAATGGGTGTGTAAACATTGTATTTTCTCCCTAGTATAAGAAACTGAAAGGAAATAATATCTAAAAGGTACACAAGATAAAGTGAAAGGGGAAGAAACTGCACAATGAGAAAGAACAACTGGATGGGGAAATGAAAAAAGAAAAAAATATCTATATATATATATATATCAATATATTAAACAGAATATATATATTTTAATAATAAATGTAAGTATATCTATAAATATATATTATATAATATATATTATAGCTAAGAAAGAATATATATGATAGCTAAGATGACCCTACTACTAATTTCTATTGATTCATTGGAAAGAAAAGTTAATGATTATATAGTTTGGTCAATTCTTCATGATCATATCTGGCAATCTGAGCAGCTAGTTTGAAGACAATAATATGCCATATAGTAACCATTGTTAATTTCCTATTGTCTTGTTTTCACTATTTATTTCATTTTATTTATGTATTTTATACCTGTGGTCTAACTTGGGGCCTTGCACTTGCCAGGCATGTCTTTATGCTGCTGAACTATCTACCTGGCCTTGTTTTAAATTTCTGTACTGTTTTCATTATGTTTTTTTTGTTTTGTTTTCTTTCTTTTTAAAGCAGAAAAAGGAAGAATCTCTTAAAATATTATTTGCAGGGCTGACCAGATACCTCGGAGGATTAGAGCACCCACTTAGGCAGATGTCAGGACTGGGGTTTGATCTCAGGATGCAGTCCTGGTCCCACGCCTGGGGTGCTCCGATATATATATAATATTTTTACAATAAGTCTTTTGTACTGAAGAATTTTTTAAAATATATTATTTCATTTGGCATGTATTGGATCCTAATCTTTCCTCTAGAACTTTCTGTAACTTCTTTCTTGAACTTCCTAGACATTTATTTGATGCTTGCTCAAACACAACAGAAATATTGGGATCTTTATTGAGTGCTTTGAGATCTCCTGGGATATTTCACAAATGCACGGAAGTACAAAAGGTGCCGTGCTAAACACATCAAAAACAGATACATATACCCGCCTAGGTGAACTTCTTAGCCTAAAGATTAGTCTGTTAAAAGGTATTCACTCTCTTAAGAAAAGGTTTAGTATACTGTCACTCACATGCAACAAATACCCATGCTTAGGAGGGTATTTAATGCTCCATTGGAATGCATAAATGTTTAAAAAAATCTTTAAAAATCAATTCTGAAGTTTTCAGTACTGGAACTCTTCAGGAGTAAGTCAGGAAACTTTGCGTTGTGTTCCTCAAGTTGAACTCTGTGCGGCTCACAGTAAATCTTGAAGGTTAGCTTGCGCCTCTCTGGCTATTTGGAGTATTTGGCCTTTGTACCTGTGACCCACTTTGGACTCCACCTGAGTGTTGAATATGCCCTTCTGTTCCTCCTCAGTCTTTTCTTGGATGACTGGTGCTGGGCACTGCTTTCTTGAAGCCTGGTAATCCTTCCATTTTCATCATGGTGACGGCCCTCACTACCTTCTAAGGAGCAGCTACAGATAACAGTTCTTAAATTTTGGGTTCTTGATGAAGTCTAGACTCAATAAGATCTATGGATAGGATTTCCCAAGAGGAAAGTAAATATACACATATGAATTTCTTATTCAATCATTATTAAATGATTGAATATGTGAATATCTTTAAATTTGTCAAATAAAGTAACTTGCATGTAAGCAGCATTCCAGTTATGCTTCCACTGTATACTCTAGAAAAATGTCTATTGCTCGTTAAAATATACACTAACAGCATTTGAAATTCTAATTGTACAATATTATACATTTTATAAATGATGTAAAACATTACATAAGAATGTCATAAAATATTTTCTTATGCGGTGATTTCAAAGTTGCAGTTGTTTACAGAGACCCAGAAATAAAAATAGATTTCATAACAAAATGGAGCTAGCCAAAAGAAAAGGAAAGACACTTTGTGGGTTCTCTGCACACTCCGCTATCATGTTTCTCAGGAGCCTTTGGAGTCCTTCGCCAAGGCTAATAAAGAGCCGCATTTCCCTGCAGTCCCCTCGTTCCTTTTCTTGGGATCTTGAATAACCTCAGTTTATGGAAACATTACCCATTGGAGCTTGCAGAAATGTTCTGTAAGATATTATTTTTAGAATGTTGGTTGTACAGAACTTAATAAATTGCAGCCTTAGTAAGCTATTTTTGATTCTTATGTCTTGGATTTTTCCCTTAATGCCATTTTAATTTCATTATGTTTGTTATATTTTGACTATCTTTATTGCTTGTTTTATATCCTATGTTAATTACCTTGTTTTTCTTCTAAACTAATTTTCTCCTTCACTACTCAAGGGAATTTTCTCTCTTATACACTGATAGAAAAACCAACAACTTCTCTAAAATATAAACTCTAGCTCCAGGGAGAAATATTTGAATTCATTATAGAAATACCTGATGGTAATTACTATATATTTATAAAGCAATGCACATGAAGTTGAATAAGGAAGATAAAACTCATTAATGATTTTTAGCTTATAATAATGTCAGAGGTATACAAATATTTAATTTTATTACAAAGTAATTACTATATATTTATAAAGCAATGCACATGAAGTTGAATAAGGAAGATAAAACTCATTAATGATTTTTAGCTTACAATAATGTCAGAGGTATACAAATATTTAATTTTATTACAAAGTAAGATGAAGAAAATAAATTGTAGAAATTCTGATCAGAAGATTGAAAAGTGATTAGAATACCTAAGAAGAAAAAAAAAAAAGTAGAACTTAAGGTAGTTCTAAAGGTTATAAAATGTTATAGCAAAGCCGGGTGTGGTGGCGCACGCCTGTAATCCCAGCTCTCAGCACTTGGGAGGCTGAGGCTGGAGGATTGGTGAGAGTTCAAGACCAGCCTGGGCTACAAAACTGAGCTCAAGGCCAGCCTGAACTGTACAGCGAGACCCTGTCTCAAAAGAACAAAAAAAAAAAAAAAAAAAAAATGTTATAGCAGTTCCGTAGGGCAGATAAGAGCCCTGTTAAGAGTCCAGGCAGCCATATCATCTATAACACCTCAGTCTTTTAGCTGAAAATGGTGTATAAAAAGATAATTGCTTTACAAAGGCGCTTTGAAAATTTCGTAGACTATGTGTCCTTTCTTTTTCTTTTCTTCTCTTTTTGTAGTAGAAAGACTGGATTTCAGATATGGGAACTGGCAGAATGAATAAAGATAAGAATTCTATAAATATTAACAAAATAATTCAGCTACAAATACTTTGCCAACAAGTAGGATTAATCAAAGCTAAGCAAAGATGAAGTGGATGGTTAATAGAATCTATTTCCATAATAATTTCTATTAAAAATTAAAGAAGGAAGTATAAACTTGGCTAAATCATTGCAGAAAAAGCTTCATTAAAATTCAATGTCCATAAATCATAATCATTTTTAACAAACTATGAATAACAGAATATCATATAAAGAACAACAGAAAAATGAATTATTTAATCATGAAATCTTAGAAATGATTTCTTTAAAAACAAAGGATGAGAAATATTTTGCTATTAATGAGAATGTTTACCATACATTAGATCGCAAAATCTGGAGTGTTTACCATGCTTATGTGTTCAAAAAGGATGGTCTAATGTTTCACTACTTTATTAGAGGACTAAAACATGATAAAATTGAACATACGCTACATTCATGAATGAAAAAATGATTATAATTCAACTTTTGCTGAAATAATAAAGACAATAGAGTTAATATTTGCCAATGTGTCATTGTTTTTCCTTATGGATCCTGTCAAAGTCATCTGAAAATATAACATTATTTTAAGGAAGATCAGGAGGGGAATGAATGGGTGAGTGTTGGAGACACAGAGGCACTAGTCCAATTTAGAAGCTTAATACATAAACAAAACTACAGAGAATAGTACTGAAATATTGCCTGGGCATATAATGAAGATTTGGCTCCTGATGCCTATAGATTCCAGGATCATAGAAGTTCTCCTGACCTTGCCAGTCAGCTGAGGAGTCCTTTCTTTAGCTCAGAGATCAATCAGGAAATATCGAAGTGAAGCTTTGTTATGGGCTTTGGGCACTGAGCGCCTCAGCCCTCTGGACCTACGAGTGCTCATCGACTGCAGTCTTCCATGTCGCAGCACTTTCACAACTTTAAGCTATTCAGATATGTTTTAAAGCTTTACGCCAGAGTAAATGTTATTTATAAATGTTATAAATGCACTTGACACAAGTGGACTTGCAAACAAGTTTCTATATTTGAGGAATGGCTTAAGTGGCATCATGGCCACTGCAGATCCCTAGGCTTTGATTTTTGGTAGGCTTGGTGCTTCCACAGAGCTTGTTTCAGGTGACCCTTCAGTACCTGGTCACCAGCCCAGACCTTGACATTGCATTTGGAGTGTTCTGTGCTCTGGATGCTGCTGAAGATTTGGGACTTGCTTCCTAGGAGCTCTGCACCGTGGGATTTTTACATCTTGGCTGGTTCTTCAAGTCATTCCCAGTAAATCTGTTCAAACTGTCACCATCTGCAGGACCACAAGGCAGGCCTCCGGGCTCCCAGGAGGCAGGCACCAACCTTAGCACTGTTGCAAAGTGAGATGAAAGCTGAGCAGCAGAAACTTTGTCCTCTCCTTCTCTAAAAACATGTTCCATATTTATTAATGTGTTGTAGCTATAACAGTGTTTTTTGGCTTAGGGACAATCTCTACCGAAGGTCAAAGTGAATATTTTGTGGCGCATACTTTCAGTTCAACATGGATTGAAGAATAATTTGCTCAAGTTTTCTTAATTTCCTCTCTGCTCTCCTTTCCCGGAATTTTTCCTGGAATCCAAAGAGCTGCTTTTCATTTCTACCAATTAGGAGCTTGCCAACTGACAAAATTTGCTTACCATATTTGGAATTGCTTTCTTCGCTAGAGCAAGTTACTTGGTTTAAACTTAGAAAGGGTGGGGAAATGTATTGGCCTAACATTTTGTATATATAATCACATGTCTGAATGTGCTTTTCATGTTTTGTATATTTTTGGAGTGTCACTAGACTTTGAGAATGTCCTATCTAGATATCCATTCATTTTCTTACTCGAGATTATTTATTTATTTATTTATTCATTCATTCATTTATTTATTTGGTACAGGGACTTGCTATGCTATTCATAGTGATCCTTCTGTCTCAGTCTCCCTACTGCTGGGATTACAAGCATGGGCCCCCACGCCAGGTTTCCACCAGCATGGTGTCCTGGGAGTACTGGGTTGGCAACTGCACGCAGCACCTGGGATCAAATTTAGATCCTTATGTTTGGTCCTTATGCAGGCAGGAACTCCCTAGCCATCCATTCACTTTAATATACATTCTTTTCACATACCAGGGAAGTTTATTAAAAAGTTTATTAATAGTTTATTAAAAACCCAATCCTGTTAGAGCTTCATTTTGTCCTCTGCATTTCACCACCTAGGAGCCCACAGAAAGACACTGTGCGCTCTTACCCTCATTCTGTTGCATGTGCAGAAGGCAGGAGTGACCTTTAATCTCAGTGCCCACTGCTGCTTCTGGGAGCTTGACACTTTTACACTACAAATGATTATTTTCTGAGTTTGAATTTTCATGCAGCTTCTAAGGGCAGCTGGCCCATACAAAAAATGGAACCTTTCAGTATATTTCCCTTTCAGTTGTGACAATTTCTGCTTGATCTAAGGAGAAAAGCATTTTCCTACCATCTTTCTTCCTTAAGTTTATTGTATTTTCTTTAACTTTACATTGTTAATACAAAGACAATAGAAAGAACAGCGCTGTCAAGCTCTAGAACTTGCTTTCAAGTGACTCAGCATTCACAGAGGGAGTTGTGAACTATCCAAATTATTGCTCGAGTTATTTATAGTTTTGCATCAGCTATTTGAGGATTATGCCAGGATCCAATGATAAATCATATGGCTAGATATTACTCTTTTATTATATTTCAACTTGAAACTCATTCCATAAATAATAGTAAATGCTTACAAAGCATTGTTAATGATAAGATACTGTTCTTTGTATTTTATGCCTATCTATTTAATAAAATATTTGGAAAATTCTGAAATATCTTTATCTTACAGATTGGAAGAGCAGAAAAGTAGAGATGGAATATCTGCTTACAGGCATCATGGGTAGAAAGTGATGAAATATGATACTTCCCAGAGTTTGTTTTCTACATAGCATACATAGTGTCATTGTCAGTTTCTTGACTCTAATAAATTATATGAATGATCAAATAAGTTTACTATATCTATATTTGGTATATAATACCTTGGGATGAAATGAATTAATCAAAAAGTTCCACTCTTTGTTGGGAGTTACCACATACAGGACAGATTACACCTGATAGTAGACCCCAGATTTTATGTGCTATCTGATTTTCTTTCAAAATTATCTGTCAGAGATGAGAAAATGTTAGGAAAACATACAACTTTTAAGCAAAAGAAAAGTGTATATAAGTTTGTTCAATATTTTACAAGGGCAGAAAACATTCTAGGAAGAGATTGAAGGATTTGTGAGTTAAAAGTAGGAGAATATGAACAATGAAAAGAGAAAAATCAGAAATAAATAGGTATGCCAGTAATTGCAGAGGCAAGAATCCTGAAAATCCTATGATGGAGATACAGTATGAAGTGAGGGCAATGAATATCACTAAGGAAAAAGAGATTAGACATAGAACAAAGGCTGGAAGCAGTGGAGGAAAACCTGCAAAATGAGAGTAGGTGGACTTTATGAGCTACAACAAAATATAAGAATCTACCAATTAGGAATTCATTCATGATAATTAAATCACGAAATTAATTAATTAATCATGATAATTAATGTCCTCATGATAATTGTCATGAGGACAATCATAGAATTTTTTTAATTACCTTATTGGACACTATTCAAGCTGTGAACATTCCAGCATGCAATGGACACTCAAAAGTAGCCAAGCCATTTCAAGCAGAGAGCTTTGAGTTATTTAGTGGTCTGAAAGGTAAGCGAAGAGATAATTCAAATTAGAAATAATTTGTAAGTGTATAGTAGGAGAACAGAAGTTATAACGGTTTAAAAATTGGAGAGAATTTAGTCAACCCCGGGGAAGAGAGAAAAGCAGATATGGAAAGTGGCAGAGCTACAAAGACGAATTTCACTTAATATGAAATTTTTATTATTTTCAGTCCAGTTATCAGAATTTATTGTAATTTTAGTGTTCATGAGACAACTGGAGACAAACCGATGTCAGTGTGAAAGTAATGTAACTAATGTGAAAGGATGTGATTTTTCAGGGCTGCTCAAATCCACTCAGCAGCTGATGTACTGCAGTTCTATTCTAGCCACGAATGTTGGAAGATTTACCAAGAGGATTTATCTTCTTGGTCATTCAGTGTCATAAATTCAGGTTTCAGGCCTGCACTTACTTTCACGTCATTGTAATTTTTCATTATCATGAATCTTGATCTGCCAACCACAATTAGATTCTTCTGTTGAATTCCTAAATTAGAAATTGGTTTTGATAAATTTGGAAAATTAGTGTAAGCAGTGGCGTAAGGAAGAAGTTGCTTCCCAAGACAGATTAGTTTGGGCTTTCTATAGTTTCTAAAATTCTTTGTTAAAATCACCAAAGAATATGAATAGATACGTTGTCACATAAGATGTATGACTTTCTCAATAAGTGCATGAAAAAGTACTCAAAAACACTAGTTTTCAGCAAAAGGAATTCAAAGCCACAGTGAGATATCCTACCATGTGTCTCAGTTATTCTTACGTCGTTGCTGGGACAAATACCTGACCTCAAAATGAAAGAAGGAAGGCCTGGCCAAATAGCTCAGTGGATTAGAGCTCTTGCTCTCAGTCATAGGGGCCGGAGGGTTCGATTCCTACGTGCACTGAGTTGGCAATTGAGACAGGACATGGTAGCGTGTGGCTGTAATCCCATCTGTTGAGAGGCTGTAAACAAGTGGATCACTATGAGTCCAACCTAGTAGCGAGACCCTGAGCACCCTGTAATCCCTTCCCTAAAATATACTCTCCCCCAAAAAAGGAAAGAAAGATTTATTTAGTTCCCAATTAATGGCTTCAGTCCATACTTGCTGGCTCCAAGGCAGACTGGCACATGGCAGTGGACAACCATTCATGGATGCAGCAAAGAGCAGAAAGCAAAAGGGTGTAGCTGCAACAGTGGCAACAAAGAGCAAGTCTGTCTCCCTTAAGTTGCATTCAGGCCTGCGGCCCGGGCTGGGAGTAGTACTCACACCCGTAATGTAGCGGCACTCATGCCCATATTCACAGGGGATCACGCGCTAATTGGAAACATTGACTGGCAAAAATAGTTACTGATGCAGTTAGACTCTGTTGGTTTCCATCACTGGTCTCTGGGTCACTTGAGCTTTAGTCGTCTCCAGTAGATAAAGGTTTTTTTTTTTAGACTGCTTATTCTGCGAAAAGTATCTGCAATAAGAATACTAGCAAATTTACAGGGCTCTCTGGGCCACTGTACTCAAGAAATAAATCACAAAGAAATTTAGTGGACCACCTGAGTGAGGATTGACCTCCTCAAGGCCTACTTCTGGGAACTGAGGGCCAGTACAGGACAGGGGTCCATTCTAGATCAACCCTACAAGTATGAGAGAAGCATTGTTTACATGCAAGCATCTATTCTCTGGCTGGTCCAAGTTTGAGTGTGCTGATTAATCCAAATGTTAGCCAGTGATTGATCTGAATTTGAGCCTGTTGGCTACTTTGAGTTTAGGTCTATTAATCATTCTAAAGACAAGCCGTCAATTGGTTCACATTGATCTAAATTCAATCCGGATTTGAGTTTATTAAGTTGCCCCAATCCAATTCTGCTACTTCTCTCAAACTCAAGCCTACAGGTTTCAGGGAGGCCATTCCCTAAAGTGGGAACAGGCACCCAGGAGAATGAAAACTGTAAATATGAGTCAACACATTCCATCCTGGGGGCCCGGCGGGATGGCTCAGTGGTCTAAAGCGCCTGCTTGGGAAAGCTTGGGCGGCTGTAGGGACTGCGGTTCGATCCCTGGCACCACATGCTGCCCTCAGGATGGGCTGAGCCGGCCATAAAAATGAGTGAATAAACAAAGAAAGGTTCTGAAACAAGAAAAATAAAATAAAATAAAATAAAAAATTCTTTAAAAAACAAAAACAAAAACAAAAACAAAAAAATTCCATCCTGGCTATAAAAGGGAAGAGTTGAGCCCTTTACATTCTCTCACATTAAGAGCAGGTGAGTCAGATCAGTTTCATTACTGTTTGTATTTTCCAAGTCAACAAATGGCACAATTTCCAGGGGAAGGGTAAGCAAAAACTGCAAGCGTTTCATGTATCACTTCTATGATTTCACAGGTAGTCATAGTTGTGTCTTTCTCCTTTTCAATATAGGTGTGTGTCAGCACTTTTCTTAGCATTACCTGTGTAAGAAATGTTTAGACATCACATAAATCTGGAGACAAATAATCTTTTTTATTATTGTAAATATATTTGGTACAGGGTCTCCCTGTGCAGCTCAGACTTGTAGTGATCCTCCTGTTTTTAACCTCCCCAGCACCAGGATTACAGGCACCATTCCCAGTCTGGTGGGTAGCTCAGCATGCCTAGGGGTGGGGCTGGCTCTGCATATGGTGCAGGGGATCGAACTCTGGTGCCAATGCTTGTCAAAGCAGGTGCTTAGTCTAATGAGCTGATATTTCTCAGACAGATACATTATGTGACATCTTGATTCCACGTTTGGTTTACCCAGTGTGCAGAGTAAAATCTCCTCTGTGCTGATTGCTCCTCCCCAGAGTTCTGTGCTTTTGTGTTTTTTAAAAACATGGCAGTTATGCAAATCACCTTAGTCTATTGATGAGAGCCTATAGTCTGATATAGGGAACATGGGAATCTTGCCCTCCAAAATAAAAGGAAAATATTTAATATTTTGATTGAATATGGTATTTGTTGTGTATTGGTGTAAGGTGTTTAATAGAGTAAATAAATTTTCTTCTACCTCTGCTTTGTAAAATAATTTTTTTGACATTGTGAATGCATTTTGAGGCCAGCCTGATAGCTCAGCAGAGTAAAGTGCCTGCTTAGGCAGAGCACAGTGGCTGGGGTTCAACCTCCAGCATGCCATGCCAGCCTTGCCCCCAGGGCACACTGGAACTGTGACTGAGACTGGGCCTGGTGGCACAAGTCTGTAACCCCAGCACCTGGAATGCTGTAGATAGCAGAATTACTATGAGTCCAATCTATGTAGTAAGGTGCTATAGACCCTGCTCTAAATACAGAAAAAAGATCAATTTTTATTTTGACAGAAGTTTCATTTGCAGCTATGAAGAGAATTATTTGATTTTCTTTTGCTTTCCTCAAAAAATATGTAGAGAATTAGCTAAATTTTAAATGAAAATCTGCACTTGCACAACTAAATTGACAACAGTTTTTTTCATTTTCTCTTTTTTTTTTTTTTTTTTTGGCTTTTTGAGACAGGGTCTCACTATGCAGTTCAGGCTGGCCTTGAACTCACTTTTGTAGCCCAGGCTGGTCTCGAACTCACACCGATCCTCCTGCCTCAGCCTCCCAAGTGGTGGGGATTTTTTTCATTTTCTGATACGTTGTCTTAGTTACTTTTTGCTCGTTGCTGGGACAAATACCCAGAACGCAAAATGAAGGAAGGAAAGGTTTATTTAGTTCGTAGAGATTTCAGTCCATATTCGGCTGGCCCAAGGCTGGTGGAGCAGAGCAGAGAGCATCCAGTTCATGGCGGCACAACAGCAGCAAAATGGCGGCAGAGGCAGCCAATCAGTCAGGGCAGCAGAGCAGCAGCAGCAGCTTGAGTCTGTCTCTCTGTCTCTCTGTCTCTATATTACATTCAGGCTCTCCACCTTAGCCCCTGCCTTAGGCTACACCCGTCATCCCAGAAGTACTTTGACCCATAATCCCATCAGTACTAAAACCCATAACCCCAGGGTCATGGATCAAGTCTCAAACTCTAGAAGTCTCCACCCAATGACTACATTAGGCTTTGGGGGGACAACTAGACATAAACCATAACATAGTATTTTAAGTTTTCTCAACATCTTATTTCTTTAGGATTTGTGTTGTCTCCAGTTGTGTTTCTGAGAATGATATTTGGTTCTCTGTCTCTCTTGAACAGCCTTACTAATGGTTCATCATAATTCATTAACTTTTGCAAAATATATGTTTTTCATTTTGTTATCCTTCTGTATTCATTTTTTTCATTTTAAGTTATAAAATTTCAAAACAGAGTTGTGTAGAGAATGATGTAATTTCCACGTATCTCTCATCTTGAACTAGTAAACGCCAGCATGTATGTCTTACTTATGACCCCTTCCTTTATTTCATTAAAGCAGAACACTGAATACAGCTGAAGTTCCTAGCGAGCCCCTTGCCAATACCGTTTCTCCTCCTTCCTCTTCAGTCATCACCATAGAATTTGATGGGTGCCCTTGACATCCATACTTTTAAACTCTTCTTACATATTTCTCACCATCAGTAAATAATCATAGTGTTATTTTCTGTGTTTTCAATGTTAAATTTTATGTTTAACTTTATCGTACATATACATACAGAAATGTACATATTTTAAAATGCTCTTTTTTTCTCCTTTTAGTTATTGTAGCTGTGCTGTTACCCTGTTTTGAAACTGTCTCATTGCTATTTTTTGTTATTAATTTTGTTTTTATTTCTGCTTTGTTTTTATTAGTTTTTTTTTTTTTTCAACTTGATGAAATTGCTCACTTTTGTTTTATTTTAGAGAGCAATTTTTAGGTCTTATACTCTTTCAGGTTTTACTTTTGTCCCTTAACTTGGATATTTTCATTGCTTTAGCCATCTTACCTATGCTTGTACGACTGTATCTACTGTACTAATAATCCATTGATTAATATAACTTCAAATATTTTTATTTTAGAATTTTTATATTTTCCTTTTTCTTATGTTTTATATCTTCAATCTGAATTTGCTATCTAATTTTCCTGTTTTCCTCTCACATATTAAGCACAGGTATTTCAGTGTCCTTGCATAGATAACTGTACAGTCTAAGACATCTTGATTGCTTCAGTGTTTATTTTTCTGATATGATTACACCTCAAACAAAATCTCAAGTACTGGTCACAATTTATTCTCTCTTAATATTGGACTTTTATTTCCATGTCACTAACATATTGATAATGGGAAATTCATTTAACAAATGTCTTCATAGAAGTTCTTTAAGTTTCTGTACATGCAGAGCTAAACTTACTACAAGTTTTGAAGAGAGATGAGATGTTCTATTTTCTAGTTCTGTGTCTTTTTCCTTGGTTCAGTTCTGGGATCTTTTTTGTTCCCTTAAAACCTGACATAAACATCTTCTCAGGACCCAGGCTTGACAGCAAACCTTAGTTGCCTCCGCATACTATCACCACTGCTTTGTTTCATCTCCCTCAAAATATTTCTTATCATGTTTTATAAACTTTATTGTCCGTCTCACATTCTCACAGTCTTCTCCTTTCATTAAGTTTTCTTCTTTTATATTTTCTTCATTCATAAGCTTTTCAATGACCTCTGATGAAGACGTAACATCTTCTGAGGAAAATCTGCCATCTGTTTGGTGCTGTTTTAAATCTTTAATTTTCTCGGTTCTTTCAGCCTCGTCTGAAAAAATCTGCCGATTGCTTTATCCCAACAGCATCTCAGATCGTTCCTTAAGATTCCGCGTATATATGTGACTAGCCAATGCCATTTTTTAAAGAAATGTATTTGGTTCAGTCTCACTACACATGCAGCTCTGACTCCTAGTGATCCTCCTGTGTTCAGCCTCCTCAGCACTGGGGTAACAGGTGTGTGCCACCATGCCTGCTCTCATTGGCTGGATCAGCATGCCCAGGGGGCAGGGATGGTGCAGCTGGTGGACTCTGGGATGGAACCCTGGTCCCTGAGCTTGGCTAAGCAGGCGCTTATCTGCTGAGCTAACTGGCTGGCCCACCAATGTCATCTTAAGCTTAAAGAATATTCACAATATTCTGCTCATGTGTAATGTTTTTCTTTGGTATCTTATTCTAACTTATTGACTTTGTTTCCAGAATTGTTGAAAATTTTAAAGATACTGTTGTATAATACATGGATTTTCCTAAACGTTCTCAGCAGGAACAATCTTCAGTCAGCCTAGGTAATGAATCTTGTCATTAGTGATGTAAATAACTCCAACCAATGTGATATTAACATTAGCACGTGATGATTAACCTCAGAAATGGTAATATTTTCTACACAAAGAAACTAAGTGATGAAACTTTATAGCTGATAATGATTATGATTGTAATTATTAATGTATTTGGTACAGTTTCTATAGGGTCTCACTAAGTAGATTGGAGTTATAGTGATTCTTCTGTTTTCAGCCTCCCAAAGGCTGGTATTACAGGTATGCACAACCATGCCCTTTCTCAATCTTCTTTGACCCAGGGTACCATGTGGATAGGGCCGGCCCAGCATGCTGGGGATCGGCTGCCGGCCTCAGCACTCTGCCTAACCAGCCCTGATTTTTAAACACTAAAGAAAACCAGGTAAAAAACACTTATAGTTAGTTAGGAAGCTTACAAAATGAATCATCAAACATTGTAGACAACAGACTATCAAACATTGACAGTAGTTAGGCTTGGGAATGCACTGTCATAAAATAAAGTAGATGAGAGAAAACCTCTACTCTTAAAATTTTATAAACTGGGATCCACCTAATGGAAAAACATGTGTTTGTCATGGCAGTATTTTTTTCTTTAAAAAAAAGGGTAAAAAATATAAAATGTAGAACAGTGGTACATTAGCTTATAAACTTAGTTTTACAATTTTGAGGAAGATGTTTGTGTTTGTGTTTGTATGGGGAAGATGCTCACGGTCAAGTAAGTCACTGAGGAAACAGGTCATAAGACTCATGTGACCGATACTTTCCAGGTATTTGTGCTCATCGAATATGTCTGGCTGAGTAGGAAAATGTTAGAAGAATTTAGTGAAAAGAGGAAGTGTTGTTCATGGTAA
>PVJA010004752.1:0-83576 GCA_004027025.1 Myocastor coypus | reverse complement strand
GGTGCGTCTAAGGAGAGTCACCCAGAGAAAAACATTCTCTCAGGCTTTCACAGAAGAACATGTTCTTGAAACCTCCCTCACATGATAATCCACTGAGCTAGGTAGATGTAACAGATGTTATTACCACCATTGTGTGGATGGAAAAATAATGTGTAGACCTTTGAATTAAATTCATTGAAATTATAGAGCTAGTTCCTGGAACGGCCACGTCCCCAGCTTCATTTTTTTTATTTGATTAAGTATCCAATTTACTAAGTAGAGCCATGTATCTGAAGATCAACAGACAACTAAAATATTTGCTGTCATTTTTAATTGCAGTTGTTGCAGAATGAATCGAAACAAACCATTCTCTGATTCTTGATCTAAGGGGCCACTTGGCCTTTGTATTGGCACTGTAATTTAATAGAGTAGTTCCTGGCGGTGAGACCCTCCAGTGAGATGACTTCACTTGGCAAGCCTGACCCTCGGGCTGTGACTTTCTCTGTGGTCACACTGGCTCTGATTCACCATGACCTCATGTTTTGCAGGCTCCATGTTTTGCCATTGAGTTGCCCTGCCTGGCCCAAGGGCTAACTGTTTACATCGGTGACTTTTCCCTGGCCACCCTATGAGGCAGTGCTGGCTTCTCTCTGAGGTCTAGTCACCATGTCCTCTGCTAGCCTCTCCACCCAGCCCCTGTACTGGGGCCTGGCCCCATAGAATCCTTACAGAATAACAGTCCTTCGTAGAATAACAACCAAGATATTCATGAAGTGAAGTAAAGGATGCTTCTCTGGTGAGACATTCGGACAGATAATTGAGAATTTCAGGAATAAAAATGTATATAGCAGAGATAATGCGTAAGTGAAAAGAGAGCCAGCTACCACTTTTTTTCTTTTGGGGGGGGTGGCGTGGGTTCTCACTATGCAGCTCTGACTCAGTGATTCTCCTGTTTTCCTGCCTCCCAAGTGCTAGGATTACAGGCCCACACCACCACACCCAGACTCCATCACTGGCTCAAGGCACCCGATAGCAAGGCCAGCACAGCAGGCCGGGCCAGGAATCAAACTCTGGCCCCTGCTCTTCCCTAAGCAAGTGCTTAGTCTGCACATTGAAGAGCAATACTCAGGAGAATTTAATCTCATGTTCCTTATCTGTAAACCGGGGATCATAATATGTATTAGTTCTTATTACTATAGGAATTAGAATTGCATCCATAAAATGGCCATCCTAGCAACTAGAAAGTACTAGGTTCTCTGTAAGTAGCAATGACATAAATTCCCTTCTTTTTCTGTAACATTTAACCTGGGGGCAGCAATACTAAAGGGAAGTGAAAAATACATCTATACAAATGCTTGTATCTGAATGTTTGGAACAGCATTGTCTTGAACTAATGAAAAATAAGTGAATCCAAATAGATAAAAATAATGCAATCTCTATATAAGACACAAAGGACTGAGACACGTGACAACACTGGTGAACCTTGGGGATCAAATGCAAAGGTAAAAGAAATCATACCCAGAAGGCCACCATTGTATGGCTTCATTCATATAAAACATCCTGAGCAGCAAATCCAGAGACAGGAAATAGAATGGGCCCTTGAGGCTGGACAGATGAGACAGTGGGAAGTGGCTGCTACTAGGGAGAGGGTTTCTTTTTCAGATGGGGAAAGGTTTTGGCATTAGATAGTGGAGGATGTGCTAAAAATCACTGAATTGCATATTTGAAAAAGCAAATGTTAGGTGTGTGCATTAT
Organism: Myocastor coypus; assembly: GCA_004027025.1. Taxonomy (NCBI): domain Eukaryota; kingdom Metazoa; phylum Chordata; class Mammalia; order Rodentia; family Myocastoridae; genus Myocastor; species Myocastor coypus. The sequence continues at coordinate 81,842 of PVJA010004752.1, read as the reverse complement.
ATCTCAGTAAAGCTGTATTAAAATTTTTGTGCACAGGAATTGTATTCTAGTTGCTATGCAGCAAGAAAAGATAAATATGGCATTTGCAGGAGCTACATACTTACCCTCACTCCATAGTACCTACATCTATTTTTTCTAGGTCTTTTGGTATCAGACTGGTTCTGAGAATTATTTAGACTTTGTTTAACATATACATCTGTCTTTCTTTTTTTCCTTAAAGGTGCCTTCTGTGCTTATGAAAGCAGAGAAGTAATATCTCAGCCATATTTGAAGCATTTAGTTACTGAGCTATAATGTGTGAGCATGTGTAGATGGATGGGCCTTGGCTACTAGGAGTTGAAATAATGAAGTCTTTGATTGGGGGGCCATAGTTTCCAGAGAGTCTCTGCCAGGCCAGAATATTTTCATGGCATTTAAGCCAAAAAGTTGCAGTAGGAAATCAACAGACTTTTATCTCTAAAACCTGGTTAGCTGGCTTCCCTGGAAAGAACTAGAAAAGCTAGCATTTCTTGGCATAAATTCCCACATGCAGCAATCAGATGGCACCTGCAAGAACCTCTTTTGAATAGTCCTGTTTTCCCATTCAGCTCCTGCACTGCCTGAATCATTAACTGTGTTACCTGTGCTCAGCTTCTGTTGGCATTTGAGTTGAATGGGAGAGATTTGTCCTCAACTTATTCATTCACTCACTCATTCAACCCATAACTAGGGCTTGTTTTGTACAGCAAACTCTGCTGGTTCCTGGGACTGCTTTTGTCCTCAGGAAAGAACCTGGTGACAGAGATGGAAATAGAGCCAGCCAATCATAGCACATGAGCAAGAACAATGCTGGAAGTGTGGGCAGGGTATCAATGTATAATTACAGATACAGATGTCCATCTAGCCTTGGGTTTGGGGATGCACAGAGCAGTTCAGGACTCCTGGAGAAAGAGTTTTTGGGTTAGGTTCCATTGTGACTTCTTTTTGCTACTGATATTTCTGGTTTTGATCAGGAAGGAATGTTTCATGAGTAACTCCATGTCTTTGAGTATATCTATAAAACAGGGATTTTAACTGAGTAGGAAAATCCAGCAGTGAGGAGAAAAGATGAACCATGGGCAAAAACAGATGGAAAGATGACTAGACAAGGGGCAAAAGAAAAGAAAAAGAGATGCTGAGAAAAACGAGAACTAGTTGCCTTGCCTCAGGGACTACCAGTGATGTCTTCATAGAATGTTGAGGGTTTGGAGTGGAAAGGAAATTACACAAAAGTAAACCCAAGCAAAGCTGAGGAAGAACTAATGACTCGTCCCATTTTTCTTGTTCTGCTTCCTGCTGGAGCATTTTTATATTCATTGTGAGATGCTCATGCTGATGGTGTGGATCAATGCCTTTGACAAGGTAGAGAGCAACTACCAGCCTGGAAAGTGCTTCCTGGGTATTCACTCTCTATTGCGCAAGTGGGATGGTAAAGCTGGGAGAAAGGGTCAGAAGGCCCACAGGAAAAATTCAAAATGGGGATATGATAATAGCATGTAGTTCAGCTAGTAATAGAGCAGGACATAAACACTGAGATGTTCTTAGCATGATAAGAAGAAAAAACATAACTCAGAATTAAAAGCATCACAAAATGCCTACGTGTGATACATTTAAGTTTGTCTCTATTTTATCGCAATGGTTTTGGGGTTAAGAAGTACCTGGCAACTGGTCAAACAGCCAATTTTATCACTAGGAAAAATTTCTGTCCTTTAGGAATGCAGTTGATCATTTTTGGTGGCATGGGTAGCCAAAATGAAATATCTCTCTGCACACACACTTAACAAGGCTCCAAGTGCATTGTGTCTATGATTTTTTTTTTTCTGGAATGAAAGGGACATACTGAGAAAAGATATAGTAAGAGCAAAAACATTATTTTAGTCTAACAAGAAATAGATTTTTGTGATTTCTTAGTTATAAAAACTTGCAGCTAATTGATGAAAGAAATCCCTAGGTCTTAATCCATATTTGTATCCTAAACATATCTGTATCTAATTTCTACCCAGCAGATGGGTTCTAGGTCTTTAGACTAGCAACCAGACACAAAGTTCAGTCAGCATATGTTGACCAATGGTTGTGCACCTTTCTCCCTGGGAGACCAGCTTCAGAGGCTTCTCCTGAGCTCAGACACACAGACAGGGGGACTTGACACCCTGACCTTTCTTGAAAATGAATTTCACTAGATGCACACCCAGGGGAATTTCATTTTGAGGTGGAGTTCTCTATTTTATACCTCGATGAGTCTTCCTAACTGGTTGAAAACAAGAAACACTTAAGAGGGCAGTTCAGTGTTTGAAGTCTCCAGTTGGAAATTTTACTTTTGCCAACTAGCTAGTCATGGTGGAATTGTCCAGGTGGTGAGTCACTTGGGTGTTCATTGTGTCACAGTTGCCTTGAGCCTTTGACGTGTGAACTTTGCAGATTCTCAGGCAGCAAAGACTATCTGCTACCCACCCTTGCCCTTTGCCTTCCCCATTAATGCAGTCTTGTTCTAACCCCAAAAGTCTAGATTTTCTGGGACAGCAGGAAAGCTAAGATCAATCTTCAAGGCTCAGTGCAAATGGAAGAGATCAGGAGTACCACGTCCTCAGTACCCATGTTCCATATGCTGAGAAACAGAGTCTGCTTCTTTAACACAGTTCTGGGGGCTCCACATTTACCAACGTGTGTTGAGCGCTAACAACCACAGTAGGACTTGTAAAAATAAATGAGTCAATTCTAATGATTTTGAGTTGGCTCTCAGTTTAAGAGCTAAGACTTAGAAATGAAAACTTCATTTCTGTAGCAAGGAGAAATGTCACTGTGTTTAGATATTACCAGATAGAATATTTTTGGCCCTCCAAAATATATTTATTATTTTTACAAATAATAAATATATTTATCATTTATTATTAGATGCTAATAGCTTTCTATTATTAGAACAGCTATGTCTTGCAATCATACCTCTTTGCTCATCTTCCTCTGTGCTCCCTTCCGCATCATCTAAGAGCAACAGTGTACCTGTTAGCCTAGGGACCTCATCCATCAAGAGTATCTCTATGTATTCTACTGTGTCTTCAATTTTGTTCTAATAGGATTTTGAAACTGAGGCTCATAGGCTTTTGCTAACTTATATAGTTGGATAAGAGGAAGAAGGGAAGACAAGAACTAGAAGCAAGAGGAGGGAGGAAGCAGATGGCAGCCCTTAGAGAAGTGATCGCCTGCACGGCCCTCTGAGGCCACATGGATGCTGCACCTGTCTCCACCAGCTCTTCCATTTCAGGTTGCAACTCCAGAGAAGGCAAGCAGGGACTGATGAACAGACAAGACACGGAGCGTGAGCCCTTAGACCATATCAAGGCCGTACTTCCTCCTCTCAGTGCTGGAGGGACCTCGTGCTCCTCAGAGGTACAGGGAGGTCACTGTCCCAACGTGCTCTTTGGAGAAAATTAAATACAGCTCTAGAGTTCAGTTCTCCTTGCTTCCTAACTCAAGTCAGAGACACCTGAGGAAGAGAGAAAGAGAGGAGCTAAGTAGGAATCTGCTCTGGTTGGGAGATGCGAGGGAAATACTGAATAGTTTTCCTGAAGCTTCCAGGTTGAGAGAAGAGTTGGGGTGCCTCGGTTTCTCCTAAGGCTGTTTCCACACTAGGGGTAATCAGCTTCTTAGCTTGACAGAAAACTCCAACTCAGCCATGGAGGTTCATGTGTCCAGAAGCCTGTGAAGTCTTGGAGCCAGGCAATCACCTCACTTGCGCTGCTCTGCAGGGCTCTGAAAATAGAACTGTTAGCACACGCCCCATGTTTCTTCTTGGAAGCCTGCATCTGGGTCTTTGGGGTCGCTCTCTCCAGGCCTCTGAACAGCCAGAACTGCATGCTTGCATTATTATGTATTCAAGCGGAAACACATTTCTGTCAGAGGGATTAAAAGGCAGCTGTTCTAAGTCTGCCCAGATTTCTGTGTGTTTGCCCATTGCCAGGGGCAGTTGAAGGGTTGTCTGAGTGGACGCAGAGCTTTCTTTGTGGGCTGAGGTGGCCCAGCCCTGCATTTCTTCCTCTGGGACACAGTTCTGGACAACAAAGACCAGCAGTGATGATCTTCCTCCAACTGCAGCTGGAGCATTTTTTCATTTTGGAGGAAGCCAGAGAACAAAGAGAAATCCTAACAATTCAGAGAAGTAAATGGATAGTCAATTTACAATTCAGGTTGTTAGCATTCTTACTGAATAGGAGTGTTTCAAATCTGCCCTTCTATTTTTAATCAGACAAGTGTTATCTCTACTTATTCCCAAAAGCTAATCTTTGAGGATACCATCAGACAAGGTTTGAGAATTTGTGTAATTTATACACTAGGAAAATAAATTTCATGGATTAAGACCAACTTTTTCCAAAAGATTCAGAAGGTGTCTATGCATAAGGACAACACACACACACACACACACACACACACACACACACACACAAATTAGGTCTTATGTAATGCACAAATAGCTGAAGAAAATACATTTTTTGTGCTACTTAAACATAATTTTAAAATGATGTAGACTGCTAACAACTTTTGGCAATCAAGATTTGGTTTTGTTTTCATCTACCCTTACTCCTAATACTGTGAGTAGAGAATGATGGAGTGCACACCCGGGTCCAGGGACTGCCCTATCTGCGCTGCATTCCATGAGACTTGTGTCCTGACACTCAGCGTGCTCCTGCAGACACCTGCTGCACTGGGCATTTACGGAATGCGGCCCTGTGTCTCAGGAGCAAGACGCTGGCAGACCTGCTGCACTTCTTGGCACAAAGTCACACTTCCATGTCACTTTCTGGGCACTTTCCCACTACCTTGAGTTGCCTAGGGCTCCTTATCACCCTGAGTTGGTGCTAAGGTGCTCAGCTGATGTCCTGCAGCGCCACCACAAGTCACTGCTGTCCCTCTCCAGGTAAGGGGATACTAGGAGGCCCTTGGGGTGCTTTCCCTTTTAGACTTCATGAATGGGGGAGCTGGCTCTCATCCAACGTCAAGAAGAGACTTGAAAGTTTAAAATTGGCCGTTGCTGTCATCTCTCAATTTTTGAATGTTTTATTTTTTTTATCTTTTTTACTTTATTTTATTTATTTTATTTATTTATTTATTTTTTTTCTTGTTTCAGAACATTTGTTTGTTTATTCACTCATTTTTATGGCCGGCTCAGCCCGCCCCAAGGGCAGGGCTGGCGCAGCATGTGGTGCCGGGGATTGAACTGCAGTCCCTGCAGCCACCCAAGCTTTCCTAAGCAGGAGCTTTAGACCACTGAGCCATCCCACCGGGCCCTGAATGTTTTAATGAGACTAGTTTTAATCCATACATTTATTTTACAACATAAGATTTTCAAGGTCTGGGGAGATAGCACAGTAGAATAAGTACTTGCCTGGCAAGTGCAAGGGCCTGAGTTCAACCCTTGGTTCTGAGAAAAAAAAATTTTTTCAAATATTAGTTACATACCTCTGACTCCCACTTTTCTGTACCTGTGACATAAGTGACACAGTTGCAGGCCACTTGATGTTTTGCAGCTTATTCTTTGTCTAAATTTCACTGCTTTGCTTAACAACTTTCTTTTCCTTGTAACATTCCTCAACATTGCTCCTGGAAAAGATTTTAATTATTTTTGGAAGAGAAGCCCAAGTGAATAGAACAAAAAAGCCACGCAGGACTAGGTTTAACAAAATTCTGCTTGCTGACACTGCCATCTACAGAGGAAAAGTCCCCACCTTTGATCTCTCCTCATCTTCCCATCCAAGGAGCCACAGCTGCTGGTGAGCCCAGTAGCTTCCTGCCTACCAAAAGAGCCGAGTCCCAGTTCTTCCTCCACATTTTTGCTTCCTTCTCAGGGTCTAAGCTAGGACTGCTAGCTTCTCATGCTCTTTCTCTTGTTTCCCTCTCACCCCTTTCCTTCCTTCCTTCCTTTTTACAGTTTTTTTTTTTAAATATGGAATGTGTGCAAATCTCATATATAGCATGGAGTTAATTTTTACTTTGTTTTTTTTATTGAATTTTAATAAGAAATAACAATGCGACAGTTTCAAAACACATGAGCAGTACATTTCCAGTATTTGATACAAGGCATATTGTTGTCCTCCTAGTAGTTATACAGAGCACAGGGTGTAGATGTGATAATTTTTCTAATCATTTTTGGTACAAAAAATTTCTTCGCATTGAACTAAGAGAAAGTAGTTGTATGCATAATCCAATGTGATATTGATTTGAAGATAATTTATTGGTAGCTGGGCATGGTGGCTCACGCCTGTAATCCCAGCACTTGTGAGGCTGAGGCAGGAGGATTGGTGCGAGTTCGAGACCAGCCTGGGCTACAAAAGTGAGCGCAGGACCAGCCTCAACTGCATAGCGAGACCCTGTCTCAAAAAGACAAAAAAAAAAAAGATAATTTATTGGAGGTAAACCTGCTTCTTTACAAGTGGATCCATTTGTTCAGTGTTCAAGGTAGCACAGAAACAAGTTTCGTACGTGTTATTGAAAAGCTTTGTAGGCACCCAGTTTTGTGTAAAAGTGAAGCTAATCCAAAAGAGATGATGAAGATAACTTAGATTTCAAGTTTTATATGAGAAAACATTGTGTTACTCTCCTCTCATAATTAATAATATGAGTAAAACATCATAAACTAAATATTTTGTTGTGAGTGAAAAATGGACTTGAAAATAAAACTGAATTTTTTCTTCATTTGGGGTGAAGTCATAAGGTGGGTTTTATATCTTGTGTAACTGAAATTTAAAACAAATAGAAAAATCTCCAAGACTTAATAACTGATACAGGTTAGTTCATTTTAAGCTTATGCAATCTGTGTTTTCATGTGTCTATTTATTAACACAACCACGTTGGATTCTGTTTAAGGCCTTAATGATGCAAAAGTAGTGCTAAGCAGTATCGCTTGCTTCACAAATTCATTGTCTAGTTTAGACCATGAGGAAATAATTTTATATATATGCATTTCCCCTGGAACTTTCAACAGGTTTAGCCTTTCCTTTGGAGGACATAATAAGCCATACCGTGCCTTTCTCCATGCAGGGCAGCCACGGATCACAATGTGGATAACACAACTGCAATACTCAGGGAGTGGCTGAAGACTGTCCAGAGACTCTATCACTATGTGGAATGGAGGCCGATGGAGGAGCCAGAGTGAGTAGCAAACTAGTCAGTGAACCCATTATTTTTTTCCTCCTTAACAAGCTCTTGTGCCATTTGGGTTCCCAGTCATGAGGGCACATGGGACTTTCCATGGCCTTGTATATCTGTACCCAAAGCAATTACAAATATCTTCTTTTTTCCTAGTCTTCCTTGTCCCCTCTTCCTCTTTACTCCAACAGCTACCACCTGAGCTCAGGTTTTCATTAGCTAATACATAAATTACTACAGTGTTTTATATGTATGTGTGTATTGTAGGTGTATATAGAACGAAAAGTGGACCCAGTGCCTGTCACATGCCAGGCAAGCACTCTATCACTGAGCTACCCCTGCAGACCCTTTTTTATTGAGACAGGGCCTCTCTAAGTTACCCAGGATGACCTTGAACTTGAGTATGGCCACCTTAACCTGCTCAGAAGCTGGCATTATCACAGTGCACTATTGTTCTTGGGTGATAACTTTATATATTGGTATTGCTTATTGATGTTTTTGAGCATAAGTTTTTTATGACTGAGAGATTGTAATCAAGTTTGCGGCCTTTCTATACACACCTTGTTTGTTTCACTTATTGTATGTTGGTAATTATTCTATAGGAGTAATTAAGGAGCTTCATTGTTTAACTGCCTAGTATTCACTGTATGGATATATCATAATAATTGAGCCAATACCCTACATTTCTTTTAATGGACCAATATTGCATGACTTTTTTTATATGAGAAACTCAAAGTGCAATATTTTAATGAGAAAAATTAAAGATAAATAACATGAAATAAGACATACATCTTCTGCAAATGGGAAGGGCATCTAGAAGATGAGAGAGGAGAGAAGGAAAAGAGGACAAGAGGAAATGAAAAAAATTAAGTTGTATTATGTACATTTACCAACCTCTCCAAGAACATATGTACGTACAGAACATTATGCACAGAAAATGTGTTCTAATAAGCATAAAAATGGGACTGTAATCAAACAAATCATGCTAATAAAACTATGCACAGCACAGGGATTCTCACGATTGTCTTCCCCAATTACTGTTGAAATAAAAATCAGTGAAATTCCAGTTTTTCTCAATATGTTGCAGAAACACAATGCCTTCTCTAATATTTTTCACACTGACCTTGGCATATAATACACATAGTCAAAATCTGGTTGCAGAGAACAGTATGAGTATGTTAGAAAGAAATACAAAGTCTTTTTGTGTTTTTGTGCAGTTAAAAATAAAAAGTCAAATTCCATTACAGGTAGCTTAAAAGGAAACTTTAAAATCTTCTACAGTATTCAAACTGTATTGTTAAATGTTTCATGTAGCCATATGTTTGAGTATACAAAATATAAAAACTGAAAAAATAATTTGTCCTAGAATCACTTTTATTAATATTATACCAATTTAGCTTTCAATAAGTGACTTAAACGGAGAAGAAATCAAGCAACTTGTTTATTCTACTTCTACAGTTCTTTAAGGTGGACCAATAGTATCCTTGGGATCATTTAATAAGTTTTAATTACACATTTTCTTGATCTTATCCATTCAATCGTTCATCCAAAAATACTAATTTAATACCTGTTAAGAATACAACACTGGTGAGATAGCTCAGCGGTCTTAAGTGCCTGCTTAGGCAAGCTTAGGCAAACACAGGGACCATAGTTCAATACCCAGCACCACATGCTGTGCCAGCCCTACCCCCAGGGCAGGCTGAGCCAGCCATAACATAAATAAACAGTAGAAGAAAAAAAAAAAAAAAAAAATAAAGCACTGGGGAGAAACAACATATATATATATATATATATATATATATATATATATATATATATATATATATATGATTTAGCCCCTGCCAAATAATCTATAATTTATTTAGAAAAAATACATAAATTTCATAGCTGATTAAGAATTCAGTTGAGTGTATTATGTCGACAAGGATAACATGAAATAAGCAATCCAACTGTTGTGATTTTTCACTCATTAAAACAAAGGTACAGTGACGAAAACTGGGAGTGGTGGCCAGTTTGGGGGTGACTGAGGCAGCACCTATATCTGTACTAGTTGAGTTCTCAGAAAGATTCTGGAGGGTACACTGACTCATGCTTACTTGCCCTTGAAGCCTTGGGTACAAAAATTCCAGTACAAAAATAAAGAAATCTTGGCCTGCCTGGCTGGTTTGTGAATATTGGAAGTCCCTAGATGACTTCGTGTGTCCCTGTTCCCTGACCCCACTTTACTGGGGATAAATCAATGAGTTAAGCTCTACGGAATCATTTACTGAGACTTAGCCAACTAAAATAAACCTGGGGTTTTCCTGACAAACTCATACTGTCACACTGCAGTACTTTGAAAGCTATTTACTTACTTAAAATTCAATTTTATTTTATTTTATTTTGAAGAGTAAAACCAGAAGCAAAAACAAATGGAGAGGCCGACTAGATAGCTCAGCAGATGAAAGCACCTGCTTAGGCACAGCATAGCTGCCAGGATTTGATCCCTGGCATGCATTGCCAGTCCCGGGGGCACACTGAGATGGCAACTGAGACTGGGTGTGGTGGCGCATGCCTGTAATCTGAGCACTTGGGAGGTTGAAAACAGAAGAATCACCATGAGTCTGATCTATACAGTGAGACCCTGTAGACCCTGTCCTAAATATAGTAAAAAAACAAACAAAACAAAACAAAAAATAGAAAAAAAAAAGACAAACAGGATAGCACACAACAGTACGTATATTACAGGTATTCAAAACAGGAATAGCTAATAATGGTAGTTATATCATCTATTTTTATCACTAAATCTTGCTCAGATTGACAGATATAGTTATGCAACATTGGACACATAATTGAATATTAATGCTTGCTTTCAAAAAAAATCTTAATTTTTCCTCTATTTAAAAAAATTATTTTAGCCGGGCGTGGTGGCATATGCTTCTAATCCCAGCACTTGGGAGGCTGAGGCAGGAGGATAGGTGTGAGTTCGAGACCAGCCTGGGCTACAAAAGTGAGCTCAAGGCCAGCCTGAACTGCATAGGGAGACCCTGTCTCCAAAAGACAAAAAAAATTATTTTAAAGACAGTATAATAATTGATAAGATATTAGAAATATTACACATTTAGAAGCTCAAGATGAGAGGTATTCAACTATGGGATTTGCATTATGCATTGCTGTCCTGTTTAATCATATTTTTAAAAGCATCAAAGAACCTGAGTTTTGGAGCTGAGCTGCCTGGGTCTGAATTATGACTGTGCCCTTTATTAACTGCAGCACTGGGCAACTGTATCACTGTCCTCATCTGTGAAACAGGGAGTTAGCAGGTCCTGAGGCTGAGGCTTGTTAGAACCCACTGCAATATTTTTCATACAAGCACCTGTGTTCAGTACATAGCAAATTAATCTCTTATTGCTCCAGTTTCCTTATCTATGTTGTGTGGACAATGGTGGCAGTAGGGTTGGGGGAGGGCTAAATGAGCTAGCAGGCACAGGCACTTAGGATGCAGCCTGGAACCTGCAGTAATTACCAACTATTAATATGATTCTCAGCCGGGCGTGGTGGCTCACGCCTGTAATCCCAGCACTTGGGAGGCTGAGGCAGGAGGATCGTTGTGAGTTCGAGACCAGCCTGGGCTACAAAACTGAGCTCAAGGCCAGCCTGAACTGCACAGTGAGACCCTGTCTCAAAAAAAAAAAAAAAATAATAATAATATGATTCTCCTCTCAGGTCTTACCCTGATGAGATTGGGCCGAAGCACTGGCCAAGCTCCCGGTTTGCCCACGTCATGAAGCTGCGACAGGCAGCCCTTCGAACTGCAAGGGAGAAGTGGTCAGACTACATCCTGGTAAGAGCCAATGCTTGATTTCTTGGCAATTGCTACCTGGAATGTGTCCATCTAAGTTGTCCAAAATCCAGGACCATGGGAACAATCATAACAACCTTTATTTAGACACCATCTCCCCAATGAAAGGCTCACAGGAAAAATTCTGGACACTTAGTATGGTGACCTTGGACTTCCACTCTGATTCACTCCTGATGCACACTTTCAAGGGAGGCCTGAGGAAAGAAATTCTCAAACCATTCTTCTAAGGCACAGGGGACCTGGGTTCGATTGCCAGCTTGACAAGCCTTACCCAGCATGCACTTAAGGCAATCTGAGCCAGCCAAAAAAAAAAATCCTTCTCAAACTATTTTTCTATTATAGATAACATGCAGAAGAGACACTGAGTTGTTTTTTTTTTTTTTTTTTTCCTGGAAAAAAAGTGCTGAAGGTAAAACAATAATGATCCTCTTAACCTTTTGGGAAGGATTTTAACAATGTGAGAAAATGATTCTAGCAAGACACCTCTGAAGCTCTGCCCCGTTTTGCTCCTGATGACTTAGGGAATTAAATCTCTCACTTGGCTTCCCAGTTGGTTCCAGCTATGCTGGATTCCTGTGGAGAATTCTTTCATGGAGATGTTTTATTGCTTTTCTTCAAGCTTAGTCCAGAAAAATGCTAGAATTGATGATTGGAAATCAAGTGGCCGGCAAGATAGCTCAGCCGACTAAAAAGCCATCTTAGGCAAGCGCAGGGTCAGTGGTTTTATCCCCAATACTACATGCCATGCTAACCCTGTCCCCAGGATGGGCTGAGCCAGCCACAAAGTCTGGTGGCATATACCTGTAATCCTGTAATTTCAATTTAGGGAGGTTGAAAACAGAAGGATTGCTATGACTCCTAGCTGTGTAGTGAGGCCCTGTAACAACCTACTACATTAAAAAAAAAAAAAAAAAAAAAAAAAGGCCTCCTGAGACAGAGCACAGCAGCTGGGGTTCATCCATCCCCAGCATGCCATGCTGGTCCCGCCCCCAGGGTGCCTGAGAGGGCAACTGAAACTGGGCATGTTGATGTATGCCTATAATCCCAGCACTTGGGAGGCTGAAAACAGAAGAATCACTACAAGTCTTATCTCTGTAGTGAGAACCTGTAGACCCTGTAAATCTTCTATGAAAATAAATTTTTCATAAAAAGGATATTAATATATCCTCATCTTGAAGGAGCCTATCTCAGATGGGAAGAAGAAAGATTGATAGGAGAAAGTAGCTTCTCTTCCCTGAAAGACATTCATTTTTCCTGCAAGTTCTCTGGCCAAAAGTTTTTGCAATATAACACTAGAAACAACACCAATAAAGCAAAACCAACATCATTTTTATTACATGTATGGATATCTGCCTTCACTAGACTATAATTCCTAAAAGGAATGAATACTTCTGACTTATGTTCCTTCCCAGGACCTCAGCCACTCCCAAGATTACCCTAACAATTTATTCTACACACTTTCAACACAAATGTTTCATACAGATTTTCAAATTGTACTGACAATATTTAACATTGTACATAGCTATTTAAATGTCATTGAAGTTATATCCATGCCAAACTACAGTATTTTTGGTAATCAGTTTGATTTTTATAGAAATGAATGCTTCTATTTGTATTTTAATCATGTGAAAGATACATGACATAAAAATCTATGTTAGCACTACAATTCAGTGTGATTGTTTATATTTTATAGTAGAACCTGTTGTTACAATGTTACCTATAAATGAATCAATGTTAACTTGAGCCCCTGCTAAGAATGAAAATCATAGGTAATGTGGTTTTCTGCTAAGAAATTCATGCCATTTGGTGATATTGGTATATATATTGTACTTTAAACAAAAATTCTACCTCTAATATTAAAACACCATTGGTGGATCCATTCTGGTCCATTTTGATCCACAAAAATACAAATAGATCTAACAGTAGATACACAGTAAGTAGTTTTGAGTGAATTGCTAAGGCCTTGGGAGCAGTCATCATTTTGTACTTAAGCCATTACCAAGTTCAGGTCCTGGTGGAACCTGTGCTCAGTATGCCAACACCAGCCATTGCCAGGTGGCTCATGCAGAGCTGAACACGAGGGATTTAGACTAAATGGATTTTGATGGAATGATAGCCATGCAACTGCAAAGGGCTTCCCCAGGGAGGATACACTACTTGTCCCACATCTCCTGATCCTTTGGATGTATGGAGTTAGTCTTAAAGCCTTGCCAGAAAGTGATGTGCCTGACATTTTCCTTTCTTTTCTTAGTTCATAGATGTCGACAACTTCCTCACTAATCCACAGACTCTGAACCTAATGATTGTGGAAAACAAAACCATTGTAGCACCCATGCTGGAATCTCGGGGACTGTACTCTAACTTCTGGTGTGGAATCACCCCTCAGGCAAGTGGTTTCGCTCATGAATGACGTTTAAAAAGGCAGCAGCATCTCCCTTACCTTTCTTGTGTTTCCCCTCTTGAAATATGCAGGTCATTGGAGGCTGAGGCAGGAGGATGGGTGCAAGTTTGAGACCAGCCTGCGCTACAAAAGCGAGAGCAAGGCCAGCCTGAACCGCATAGTGAGACCCTGTCTCAAAAAGATAAAAAAGAAATATGCAGGTTACAATGGCAAACACTTTCAGAAAAAAGAAAAGGCCAAATCTAATGGCTGAACTCAGTGAGTTCTTGTGTACTGTCAATATATAGTCAAAGGGCCAGAGACCTAGCTCAGCTGACTAAGTACCTGCTTAGGCAAGTGCAGGGACCAGCGTTCAATTCCAGGCACTACATGCTGCTTCAGCCCCACTCCTAGGTGTGCTAAGTGGACTACTTAGACTGGGAGTGGTGGTGCATGCCCCTAATCCTAGCACTAAGGAGGCTAAGATAGGAGGATCACTATGAGTGTGAGCTGCATTGTGAGACCCTGTACTGAATACATTAAACCAAAAAACAAGCAACAACAAAATTATATACGAGAGAAAGAGAGGGATTGGCTAAAAAGCTCAAAATTAACCAGTAAGGCATGCTGGAATTTATATTTTCCCACTCCCAATTCAGGAATTTTAAAAGAAGAATTAATTTTTTATCGATACAAAGTTAGTTTTCAGAACTACACACTACAGAAAAACTTAGAAATGAAAAAAGTAACACTACTACAACATTCATTTGTACCTCTGCTACTGTAAGAACACCACTGAGAGAAGCTTGCATGTTTTTAATACTTACATTTCCATTATAGGTTGATTGACATTTATTTATTTGCTTAGTTTGAACAACATTGAAGTTATTTGAAACTTTTAACTATTATAATGCTTATCATAATTAATTTTTATGTTTAAGTTTATTTCCTTGGGGTAGCTTCTTCAAAATGGAATTGCTGAGTCAAAGGCAGGAAGTATTTTGTTGGCCTTAGACATATGTTGTTTCACTTATTTCTAGAGATTCTAAAAACTAATGTGGTAGGGCTGGCAAGATAGCTCAGCAGTCTAAAGAACCTGCTTAGGCAAGTTTAGGCAACCATAGGGACTGCAGTTCAATCCCTGGCATCACATGCTGTGCTAGCCTTACCTCCAGGGCAGGCCAATTTTTTTCAACCATAACATAAATAAACAAACAAACTTTTAAAAACTAACGTGGTAACTCATTTTTTTCAAAATCAAGTTAAAAACAAAATTTTAATTTCCATTTTTTTCATGTAAAATCTTCAAAGTCTAGAGCTCTGTTATAGGGAGAGATCATGGCTGTTTACATTTTTATTCTTTAGTTAATTAAGGCGAGAACTCAATTAAGCTGATATATATAATTTAGATGTACATTTAATTTGTTAAATGTGTTTTCATGGCCAGAGGCCCAAATTTTGTCTCTCTTTTATGTTTGGTTTAGTTTTTCCAAGAAATGCAACAATTAGTGTGGTGATAAATGTTTAATGACTAGCTTTCTCATGGAGAAAAGTGGTACCATTAGCCAGGCACTCTCCTCCACCCATGGAAATGGAAATGCTGTTAACCTAATGGAAAAGTCAATGAAACAGCACTATAGCCACTTCACGATTGTTTAGTTGTCAGAAAATATGAAAGTTACTACCAGAGATATTACCAGAATGGTAAGCATTACCATGATTTTTGTATTTACAGATCTCAATTTACTATCATGTCAACTGGTTTATAAAATTTCTGAACATTTAATGATCAGTGGCCTAACACAGTAGTAGATGAGACATTTTCCCTTTTGTTGACATTTATTTCCCTTACTTTCAAAAGATTTTGAATGATTTTTATTACCTATGTCTTTCAGGGAGACAGTAAGTTGACATTATAAAGTCCATTCTGCTTCTTGGAAGAAAATGTGATAGTAGCTTGGTCCGAGAGCTCAGTTAATCTGGCGTAGCTCACACGGTAGAAGCGCTTGAGGGTTGTTTTAATGAGTTAATGAGTTATGGCCCCAGCAACAAGGGTAGAGGGTGGCTGCCTTAGTGACCACAGCCTCCAAGTTTCTATTATTTTCTCATTTGTCTTAACTATTACAAGAAAAGAGGAGAAATGTGCTCCCTCATTTTGCACAGTGAAACTCAAGTTTATGCAACTTAACATCATTACAACAGTACTCCAGCTACTTTTGGCAGGAACAGAAATGGTCAGTGGTCATAACCTCAAGGCAGACCCTCATGTCCAGAACCTTTGAACACATCCAAAACAAAATGGCCTTGGTGTTGTCTGCCCAATGAACAGGAATTAATATCAATGAAATTCAGCTGGAGAGATGGCTCAGTAGCATAAGGGCCTGCCTGGCAAGCACAAGGTCCTGAGTTCAATCCCCAGTACCAAAAAAAAAATAAAGAGCCACAGCCATCAGTTCCACCTTTCTGCTGGCGTCATAGTCTCTTTCCTTTTCTCTGTTTCTCTGCTTCCTTTCCTGTATCCTCACTCCCAAGATATTCAATGATTTATCATTATGAATGTATTTTTCAAGTTCCTCATTCTAAGAACCTTGTCCCTAAGTCCAGAGCTTTGCATTGGTGTACATCCTAAGACAGCCCTTCAGAGATTCAGAGTTCCTTTTATCCTTTGGGAGAATGCTCATCAGCCTAAGTGTTAAGAGGAAACAAAGAGCTTAAATATGGACTGAGATTGGAAGCTACAAGACCACAAAACTGACCAACGTCATCTCAGTCTTGTTCGTCATCCCTCTACAGCATGGTCAGTGTTGGTGTTAACCCAGTCGGGACACTGTTATACACACAGAAGGACAGTCACGGAGGCAGAAGAGCTTGAGTGCAGGTGTGGAGTTGTGGACATACTGCTAGAAACACACCCATAGAGGAACGTGTGTGATTAAAGATTACAAAAGGCTTTATGTGTCCAGTGAGTGTTGTGCCTTTGTCAAACATGACATTTATCCCTCTGAACCTGCCATCACCTACGCCATTTAAAAAAAAAAAAATACCTTTACAGCTTCCACAATCTTTTAAGTATGATTTATTGAGATGCATCAACTTTTATGGAAGGAATTTAACTTGGTTTATAGTCAAGTTATAAGCAATAATGTTGGGAAGATAGCTCAGCAACTTGCCTGGCAAGCACAAGGACCTGGATCCAATCCCCAGTGCCACATGTGGTGCTAGCTCCAGAACTCTGGGTGTGCCGTGCTGGCCCCGAAACCAGGCATGGTGGTGAACACTTGTAATCCCCATTCAGGGGAGGCTGAGACAGGAGGATCACTATAGAGTCCAAGCTGCATAGTGAGACCCTGTGCCAAATAAATAAATAAATAAATTTTTAAAAATTAAAATAAAAGTTATAAGCAGTGCCATTAGGGTGTAATCTCCTGTAGCAAATTCTTTATTCCATGAAAGCTATACCTAATGCTTTATTTATTAAATCTCCACAATTTCCCATAGTACTTGGATTACAGCCAGCTAGCAGTGAGTATTTATTGAATGCATAGTTTGGTTGGAGAGAAAACAAGCTGTGTAATGCCTAAGATGGTCAAAATTGATCTATTTGAGATCACACAGGAGATCAATTGTCCTGTGTTATTGTATAAAAAGCAACTGCAAAATGTGAATCCTGAAAACTATGCAGCAGATACAATTCCACCAGAGTATAAAATAAATAAGTGCACTGAAAAAGACCCTCAGTTGCCCAAGTAATGTTTGCTTCTTGAAAAATATTTTACATAAGGAGACATAGTCATGTAATAGTAGCCAGTATTTACTGACACTCTCTTGATACCAGGGATTATTCCAAGTACCTCACAATTTTACTCACTGGTTTTTGCAGAAAACCCTAGAGAGCTGGAGTCCATATGGTCCCTGTTTGCAAGATGAGGCAGTAGGCACAGCGTGGCAGTGTCCCCTGACCACACTGTAGACAGTAAGGTCCTGAGGTGTGATGCGACCTCAGCCGATCTGATGCTAGATCTCTGCTCTCCGCAGCCCTGCTCTGCCACCTCCTAACACACATACTTCATCCGTAATCAGTAGGCAACATGTAGTTCACTTTTATGAAATTATTAAACCAAGAGAAACACAGAAATCAATGTGATTTCTGATACAAAGATGCTGTAGGCATTGTCTCATATAAAAATTGCATTTCTGGAGGCCAGGGAGATAGCTCAGGGGCATAAGTGCCTGCCTGGCAAGTGCAAGGTCCTGAGTTCAATCCCCAGTTCTTTTTTTTTTTTTTTTGTCTTTTTGAGACAGGGTCTCGCTATGCAGTTCAGTCTGGCCGTGAGCTCGCTTTTGTAGTCCAGGCTGGTCTCGAACTCGCACCAATCCTCCTGTCTCAGCCTCCTGAGTGCTGGGATTACAGGTGTGCGCCACCACACCCGGCAGGACAATCCCCAGTTCTGCAGAAAAAAAAAAAAAATTGTATTTCTTAAACTTAATAGGAAACTTTTAGGCCAAGACAGGGTGAGTGAGGGTGACTGGGGATTTTTTCTAAGTAATGCTGACTGGAAGGAATCAGCCTGGTTATCCCTGGGGAGGATGAAGCCCACAGATCGGGTGAACACTTGTAATTTACTCTTTTACAGGGCTTCTATAAACGGACCCCAGACTACCTCCAGATTAGAGAATGGAAGAGGACGGGCTGCTTCCCTGTGCCCATGGTCCACTCCACCTTCCTAATTGACCTCAGGAAGGAAGCCTCTGACAAGCTGACCTTCTACCCCCCACACCAGGACTACACATGGACGTTCGATGACATCATTGTCTTTGCCTTCTCCAGCAGACAAGCAGGTATTGCTTGTGTTGGGTTGGACTGCCACCACAGAACACTAAAAAGAATTTGATCCTTTGTTTTGTGCTTCTTATTTAAAAAAAAAAAAAAAATTCCAGGAGGGTGTAGTGGCACCCAGCATTGTGGGAGGCTGAGGCAAGAGGATTGCAAGTATGAGCTTAATCTGGGCAGCAAGACTATGTCTCAGAAAAAGAAAATAAAAACAGACCTGAGGTTGTAGCTCAGTGAGAAGGCCACATGTTCAATCCTGAGGACCACAATCAAATAATTCCTACACAACAAAAGACTACTTCCTTTTCAGGTAGTATCAGAAGTCATAATTTGTCTGCAGTGTCCATACCAGAGCCCTTGGTGTTGCTGTCCTTATGAGCATTAGTGACCATGAGCAAGACTGTCCTGCCTCAATCTGTTTTCTCTTAGCGGATCGAGTCGAGGGAGAGGCAGCAGGGATGACACTGGGGCTCACAGGACTCTGACTGCTTCTCTATGGTACCAAATGCATTGCTGTTGCTCATTATAGGAGTCCCTTTATTGATTAGCAAATTGTGACAGAAGCTCAAAACAACACTGGCAAAGTCCTCAGACTTTAAAAGTGGAAATTTCTTTCTTCTTTAAAATATCTGAACTGCTATCACGGCTTTTTTGGTCCACAGAAGTTTCAGAGAACCGAGCTCCTGTATTGCTGGGCTGGAGAGATGGTCAGATTCTGCACTGAGGTAGCCTCCTGCCATCAGGGCGGGGATGGAGGGAAGGCCCCTGCCATTCCTACAAGGGCACTGGGACTGGAACAGCACTTCTGCACTAGTCCCCTCAGCCAGAACTCGGGGAGATGACAGCTCTCACTGGGCGAGAGGCTCAGAACATCATTTTTATTCTGTGAGGCCGTGGGTCCCAATTCTGTCACTCTACAAAAAGGAGAGAACAGATATTGGATGCTATGGGAAGTCCTCACCTTCATCTGCATGAAAGGAGAAGCAAAGCTAGACTTAATTTTTGTGAACCCCTGGGACAGTGTTGCCAGTGGAATCTATACGTCTTGAGACAGAGACACAATAGGAAGGAAAAAGTTTTATTCTTCTTCACCTTCACATAAGATCAGGAAGGACACAAATTCACAAAAACAGTTTCCTAGAAAGATACATGGCACTACTGAAGCACAGCTTTATTAGAATAACTTAAATCTTCAAGACAGAAGCCAAGGGTCACTAGCAATGTGTCAGAAAATGTACCACTTAACTAGCAAAAATGAATTTAGAAACAAAAATGATGGTGAAATAAATTCACTGTCGTGCCCTATAAATTGAGTCAAAGCAGATTGTGGGGAAGACCACAAGCAGTGGAGTTGTTGCCGGCATGTAAAAATGTTACTGCAAATTCAACTTGACAACCCTCAAGTCAGTCCCTAGGTTCCCATTTGTCAGTGGTACATTTGTTAGAAGTGCAGGAATTTGGTAGAGATGTGTAAAGTTGACCCCCACCCCCAGGTAGCCAGAACAGTTTAGATAAGTTGGCCAGATGTGGGCATTTTTTAGGCCTGTGTTTTTTAGGGACCAAACAATCCTCACATGGGCTGGAGTTCTCACAGCAGTGCTTGTGCCAGCATTAATGGAAGCTGCTTCTCTCAGCCTGTTTCATGATCTGCTCTGACTCCTCCAGCAAGGGATGCAGTGCCAGGGTCTTCCTGTTGCTTGAAGTTGTGCCAATCCTTTGGCTTCAAAGCTTGAAGCAAGGGATGGCCCAAGTGGGTGCTCTGTTAACACTGACAACGATGGCCTCTGTCTGACAGGGTCTCTTCTGTGGCTGCTACACAAGGTATTATTGTGATCTATCCACTAAGTTACGATGATATATTCTGGAAAACCAATACCCGGATGTTTGGGCTGGAAAAGTGTCACAGACTGAATAGGAATGTTTCTGCTCTGTCTTTGGCTTGGCTTGCTCACCAGGACTTTATGCTTTATTGTTCTGACCTCATAGAGCCCCTTCCAGGACAGAAAAAGCAGGTAGGGAATCACAAAGCTATTTGATGATTCATCTGGGAAAAAGACAGGTGGTGTTATGGTTTATGTCTAGTTGCGCCCCCCAAGGCCTCATGCAATCATGGGGCAGGGACTTCTATAGATTGAGACTTGACTCATGAGTCATTGGGATTATGTGTTTTATGTACTGATGAGATTATCAGTCTGAGTATGTCTGGGAATTATAGGTGTAGCCTGAGGTGGATAGGCTAAGGCAGACAGCCTGATTTGATTTAAAGAGAGATAGACCAGAGCTGTTGCTCTGCTGCCCTGTTTGGTTGGCTGCCTCTGTCATCATTTTGTTGCTGTTCCACCTCCATGAACTGGATGCTCTCTGCCCTGTTCCACTCAGCCTTGGGCCAGCTGAATATGGACTGAAACCTCCACAAACTTCGAGCTAAATAAACCTTTCCTTTCTTCATTTTGAGTGTTGGGTATTTGTCCCAGCTACAAGTAAAAAGTCACTAAAACAGATGGAAAAAGAAAAGAAAAGACCAACCCAGGCAACTCAACCTTTCAAGCTAGGGTTGTATTAGCCTCTGTGCTGGTTGAAGAGTTGAGAATTGTGAAAAAATATATATTTATAGCTATTCTGATGACAGCAGTGAATACTGTGGACCACATCAGTGTCACAGGTAGAATGGTTGGGAATCAGCACAAGAAATAATCACTGTCATTTGGGGGAAATTAAAGATGTTTCCTGATGATTGTGTGGTTCTGAGGTGGTATTTCATTAATCTCAAAATATTTTCAGGAGCGGCAAGAATGACCCCCCTGTGGTGTGTCTCAAGGCTCTTCCTCTCTTGGATCCAAAAGGATGACAGATGACAGTATTCTTTGAGTCTCACTTTTCTTTCCAGGCTGTGTGTTGCCTACTGTGGCACTGCCATGTAAACATGCACAAGGAAGCCAGGGTCTGCCTGGGACCACCTAACCCCAGACTTTGGTCCAATGTCTTCTACTCAGGTTATAGGCACCTGAATCAATGGGGCAGAAGGGAAGAAGCAGAAACAACCCCAAGCATGTTCAGCCATCAACTCTTTGACAAAAGAAATTAAAATATGCACTGGAGAAGAGGTAGCCTCTTTAACAAATGGTGATGGGAACACTGAGTATCCACATGCAGAAGATCGAGGCCCGTGTCTCTCACCATGCAAAAAAACTAAAATAAAAATGGGTCAAAGATCTAAAATTTTAAGCAGAAACTCTTAACCTGCTGGAAGGTAAAATAAGTAAAACTCTTGAAGCCATAGCTATGGGCAAGAACTTTCTGAACAGAACCCCAAGTGCATAAGAAATAAAATCAAGGATCAACAAATGGGCCCATATTAGATTACAAAGCTCTACACAGCAGACAAAACAACTAACAGATTGAATATATATAAAATGGGGAAAAAAATGCTTGCTATCTATTCCTGGGACAGAGGACTAATGACACAAAGAACTAAAAAAAAAAAAAAAAAAAAAAAAAAAAAAAAAAAAAAAAAAAAAAAAAAAAAAAGCCTCTCTCAAATAACATAATCACAAAGTAGGCAACTGAAATGAATAGACCCATCTAAGAAGAAGTAAAAATGGCTAATAATTACGAGGAAAAAAATTGTTCAACATTTCTGACATTTCAAAGTGGAAAGGAATCAAGACATACAGGGAGGAGAATGGGTGGGAAAGAGAAAGAGATTTTTTAAAAGGCATCAAGATGTCTTATGTGAGTGTTATGTGCTTGCACCAACACCCCACAGGGGGTGTAGTCTTTATGTACATCTACAATACTAATAACAAATAACCATTAACAATGATTAAGGTTATTACAACATAGACGTGATGAGTGAGTTAGAGATAATCCAAGAGTTTTAGTGTGCTCAACTGGGAAGCCCATCGGATCAAGAAAAGAGCACAAGGTCATTAGCAAGTCTCTGCAGCAATAATGAAGCCAGTGGCAAGAAATGACCTCCCATGCGGCCAAGGCTCTGGGCTCTATAGCAGGACAACAGGAATGCTGCTTAGCCAGGGCCTTTTACAAATACCTGATGGGAGTCAGAGGCAGGAACAGAAAGCAATGTGGTAATGGACAAGCAGCTCAGCATCCAGGACAGCACTGGTGATGATCAAAAGAACTTCCTTGGGGCATTTTCCAATGATTAATGGCCCCAGTGATAAGCTTCTGAATCCCAAAAGGGTAAAAGCCCTTCACATTGGCCATCAGAGACAGAGATTTGGGCTAATAGCTTGCCATGAAGCCTTGGGCAAGTCATAGCCTTTTATTTTTTATTTTTATTTTTTGTCATCATAGATAGAGATCATTACATCGACCTGTAGTGTTAAGGAGCTACATGAGTGCAAGAGAATATTATGATATCTAAAATCAAAACCTTTCAATTATATCACTCAATTCTCTTTTTCAAGGGAAAAATTGTTCTTCACAGAAGCAGCTTTCACTGAAAGTAACAGATTCTTTCATGAACTTTATCTAATTAACTATACATTTCCTTTTTAAGTTTTTATGTCTAACAAATTACCCATGAGCTGAAGAATTCCAGAATTTACCTAACGTTCATTTAAAAATAAACCATTTTCTATGCATCAGCCCTAAAGTATTTCTCTCTTCACAAAATAACCACTTTACCTTTTTAGATGATTGTATTAATATAGATTTACATAAATTTATATAGATTAATATGTTCATGTTGCTACTTCCTTATTTTTTGGCTTATTTAGGCATTTTTTTGTTGGTTCTACATTTCAGAGATTAAGGAATTAATGCTCTCTGTCTCTCTCTGTCTCTCTCTCTGTCTCTCTCTCTCTCATCTACCTGCCCATGCAAACACATTCTTCTCCTTACCTTCTCCTCAAAGTATAGTATAAGATAGTGATCTTTGTTTTACAATCACATCAACATAACTCCAAGCTCAGCCATTTATAGGCTCTAGCTTGTTTGCTTTATCTAAATAACTGCACCACCATTTATTGCTCAGTTCTGTTATTACTAATACAATAACAAACTAATCACTCATTTTCTCAAACTCCTCTCAGAATGCTCACATCCATTAGATGCTCCCTATCGCATGTCTTGAAGATGTCTCTCTAAAAGTCCTCTGATATACTCTAGCCAAAGAAGTGTCAAATCTATCAGTCTGGGTCTCATTTCTTTATTCTCATCCACTGACTTCTGTTTGTGTCCTGTTTCATGCATTATAGTTCTCTGTTTCCTCCTTGTCCTCTTTATCTTCCTCTTTCTCCTCTTCTTCTTTCTCTTCCTCTTCATCCTCCTTCCACATAATCTGGTAATTTTCTGAGATAACAGGATGGGAAGTAAATATTTTATTACCTGACATGTCTGAACATTCCTTTCCTGTGTGCTTATATTTGATGGATAACTTGGCTGGGTATCATATCCCCATTTTATGAAAGCTTTGGAAAATCAAAAATGGTTAAAATGGTTTACCTAATTAGGCTTATCCTAATTAGGAATATGCAAATCAAAAAGTAAAAAATTTCAAAGGAAATTAAAAATTCTCCATAGTTCTGGTTGGTATTATTTATAAAATGTTCTATCCTAATTAGAGAAGCATTCTTAATATTCAACCTTTTTCTTCCACTTCCTGAATTTATCAGGATCTTGCTAGAATGTGCACTGGATTTTGAAGCTCACTGTAAACATTCATGTTGCCAAATGGCAGAACTAGTAAGTTCATTTGGAGAAATTAAGAGAAGTGACAGTCCTGGCGCATTGGTCCAGATTGAAGACAGATGCAGTAAAGGTGGAGGATAAAAGCTCTTTTCTTTTTCTGTTCATCCCCATTAATTCTATGAGACAGCTTCACCTGACTTGTCAGACGCCATAGCTTAATTGGTGGAAATTTCATCTGCACAAAATAGAAAAGTCACTATGCAGATAATTCTGTCTCAGGAAGGCACTGATGACTGTGGCAATTAATGAATCACAGGTTTGGGCACATGAACCAGAGCCTGTCAGACTCGTCCTTCCAACTTACTAGTCCTTTGATTAGGACTTTCTACTTGCAGGTCTGTAGACCATCCTGATCCCCATACTCCTAGGTGTATGGTTTATAACTATTAGAATGTCCCTGCTAGGACTACAGAACAGTGTTGAACACGGGTTAGATGTGAAAGACTGTTGGGAAAGTTACTCTGCGGGTTCTTAATAGGACTTAAAATGCAGGCTTTCTTTTGGTCTCTTTATAAACTTTACTGGAAGTTTTGTACCTGACAGTTGACTCCAAATCCATGTTATACGAAGAGAAGAAATAATACCAACCAGAATTATGGAGAATTTTAAATTTCCGTTGTAATTTTTTACTTTTTGTTCTGCATATGCCTAGATTTAGCTTTAATAATCCTTTGGCCTTATAGGATTTCCCGGTTTGCTTTCAAATCAAATATGGATTTCATCGCTCACTTTCTTGTTATTTCCTGTAGGTGGATTACAGTGTTTCATTCTGCTCTCTTCTCAAGGAATGTGTCACCTCCCTCCTGATCCCTTCAAGCCCTCCGTGTTCATTTCAGGCCAGGAGTATGCTATTTCTTCAGGGAAAAAAAAAAAAAAAATCAATTTCCTCTGGGCTTCAGAATGGCCTGACTTTTTTTATGAGCCCAAATGCTGATTTTTACTTTTTTAAGTAAAAAAGCATTTCTGAGGTCTGCTTATTCTCCCTTCCCTCAGCTGTCATTAAGAAGTGAGTCTTCTTATTGGCTGACTCTGACCCTCTCTCGGATCCTCAGGCATCCAGATGTACCTGTGCAACCGACAGCACTACGGCTACCTGCCCATCCCACTGAAGCCCCACCAGACGCTGCAGGAGGACATCGACAACCTCATCCATGTGCAGATAGAAGCAATGAGTGAGTGGCCCAGGAACAGGGCAATGGCCCCAGCTACCCACGCCTCTCCTCTTCCAGGCCTGAAAACTCATGGCCTTTAGGCTTTTTTGGTTGAAATATGGCTACATCCATTCACTCATTTAAAAATTTTTCTTCTGTGAAATACAAACACCCCAAATCCCATAAGGTTCTTTGGCTTCAGGGAGCTTCTCGTCCTAGTGGAGAACTGAGTACACAAACACTTTTCAGAAATAGCGTTGAGTGGCATTCATTTAAGTCCTGCTTTTATATCATATGACTTCGGGCAAGTAGCCTCCTTACTTGTAAAATGAAGAAAATGAATACTTCTAGGATTTCAAGTGATATATATAAGAGTATTTATGAATTTCAACTTAATAATAGCTTATGATGTCACAGCTTCCACACTAAGCACTTTTTGTCTCATTGAAGTCCACAGAAACCTCATGAAGGGAGTTTATATCCCCATAATAAAGATGAAGAAATTAAAGTATAGAGATCGGAAGTAAATTTCCCTAAATCGTTTCACTAAACATATGATTGACTGGGTTATAAACCAGTCTTTTCTGTTTCCAGATCACCTGTCCTTAGATGCTCCATTGGCACTGTCTCTGAACACAGCAAGATGTTGGAATTAGAATGTTTAATGTCACTAGCTTAACTTATTATTTAATGTACAGTGATGACCAGAAGAGGAGGTGCTGCGCTGATCTGCCTATCTCAGGGCAGAACCCTGGAAATGACTCCCCGCAGGAGCGAATGTTTTCTGCGTTTTGTCACTAAAGCACAGAATGTGTATGCAGGGGCCGTGGAGGGTGTCAGAAGGCACAGTAGGAAGAAAGTCTGGAAGCGGGGCAGCAACCCAGCCAGGACTTCATGATTTAGGTGTTCATATTTTTCCTAACTGGAGAGCACTTCTAAAGAGTGTTGAGCCAAGAAATGTGAGTGAAGTTTGAACTTAGGAAGGTCACTCTAGGCTAATACAAGTGACAAATGTGGCAGGGATGGACAGCGAATTTTGGCTTCATGAAAAAGGTAAAAGATTATTTTGGAAATGATATAGAAACTAGGCAAAGTTTGTGAAAATATGAGTTGAAATAATGGCTGTGGGAATTGAGGGAGAGGAACAGAGAAATTCAAAACATAGATGTAGAAGGACTTAGCCAAGAACTGGCTGTAGGTGGATGGGTGAAAGGGCAGCAGAGCAAACTTCCAACTTCTGCCCTGAGTGTCTCAGATGGTTTTAGAAATTTTAAATGGAGTAAGGCATCTGGAATGAAAGAAAAGTTTCAAAAAATGCTCCATGAGTTTATCTTAGAGGCCCATCAAGTTGCCTATGAATATCTTATTTGGCATTCCTCAGCCCCTAGACTATAAATTCTTTTTTTTTATCATGTTCATCTCAAGACACAGCATGTTGCCATCATCTATTCAGTATATATTTCTGGAATGATTGAATGATCGGACGATGAGTAAATGAATGAATGATAGAATAAGGATTGGTTCTGGATGACATGCCTAAATCAGTCCATAGGAACATATTTGCAAATTTCTTTAATGTTTACTATTTCTGTTTCTTTTCCTATCTTCAGCCCCTAAAGTAGTGGTGGTGAACCTATGGCTCATGTGCTGCAGCCACCACTTATTGTCACTTAAAGCTCTAATAGGTTTGCCACCACTGCAATAGAGAATACGGTAGTCAAGTACTGCCTTGTAACCCAAGCACCTAGCACAGTGTATGGAACATAGCTAGTGCTAAATAACTATTTGCTGAATGCGTTATCTGAAAATATGTGAATGAATGAACACATGAATGAATGAATGAATGAATGAATGAATGAATGCTGTATCATCAAGCACACTAAACATGAAGCCACAATAATCTACTTAAACTCAAGCTTTGTCATTTATGAAGGGACATTCAGTTTCTCAAAAGCTATAGTTTCTTTATCCTGAGAGTAAGGATGATAACATGGACTTTGCAGATGTGGCCAGAATGAAAATAAAATGCTATACTGTATATTATAAAACAGAGAAGTGCTGTTATTACTGTGACTTGATTTAGCACTTAGCAAAAGTGCTGCTCCTTACCGCCACCACCCCTGTGCCTGGTGGTCTATTCTCCCGAGTAGATGGCACTCAGAGAGAGGTCCACCCAGACTGTGTCCACTTGTTTCTTCCCACATGACCAAGCATACAGAAAGATCTCAGTATACACAGACATGCAAACATAATCAATCAAATTTGAATGATAACTAATTACAAGTATGTACAACTCATTTTCTGGCCAGATAAAATTTATAGGACAAGAACCTATGAGCTGTAGCTTTCATTATTGATGCCTCTGCAAAGGCTAAGACTTTGATTTATGGAATTTCATTAATTCTTGTATTTACCTTCTTGAGATATCATTTTATTAGACTTCACTTTTGAATTTTAAAGCATGGAGCACAATTGAAGTAATAAAACAAGTTGGGAAGCCAAATGTAGTGGTTATAATGTAGAAATATGGGCTAAACCCCTGTGAAGGATGAATGAAATGTTAGTGATGCTGAAATCATATCTATTAAGTGTCCTCTCCTAAACCAAATATTAAAAACTCTTCTTATAGTGCCTGGAACTCAAAGAACAGTTTAAAAAATGGCTGCTATCAGAAATGTTAGTTGAAATGAGGAGAAAGGACTGACGCAAAACAGGAAGCAACAATGCAGCCTAGTTTTTTGGGAAAGGAGCAGATATCAAGGTAATAGGAATTTGAAATAGAGAGAAGTTGCTATGGCCTGTGTGCTCTGGGAGAGCTGTAAGAGGGAGATATAGTGAGGGTACTCCAAGTAGAGGTAAGAGACAAGCAAAGTACTTCCACCGTGGAAGAGAGTTGGTGTAAAACAATAGAAATAAAGTTTGAGAAGGTAGATTAGCTTAGTTGTGTCGTTAGATGCCCAGATAAAGCAGAGTGCCCATCCCAAGGAGCCAAGGGAGGTGTTAGAAGAGGGAATCGGACTACAAGAATTATCACTCAAGATGCTGAGTATGAAGCGGAGGACAAATTGTCAGAAGCTTTGTCACCAAGGACTTAACATACTATCAGGGAGATCCAGCTACACGAATCAAGGCAGCAGCCACATGAATATTTGGGGAGAGGGCAATCCAAGCAGGAGAAAGGGCACATGGGACAGCTATCACACAGGAAAAATACTGAGGGTATCCTGGGGACAGCAGTGGTAGGAACAGGGAGTTGGGTAGCAAGAAGTCATGTAGGAAGAAGTACAGAGATTGTGTAGAATGTGCTGATCATGATAGAAAATTTAGATTTTACTCTCATAGAAATGGAAGTCTTCAGGGTCTGCCCTCATGAGGCTCATGCATTTAGAGCTGTGGTGTGGATACAAATGCAGAGCAGATCAGTATGTCTCTCCTGGCGAGAGAAGCTGGCTGGTGTCAGCACTTAAATTGTAACAGTGAGATGATGAGAAAAAGGTTTCAGTTTTGATGGTAGAGCCCATAGGACTTACTGGATGCAATCCAGGAAGGAAAGAAAGAAAATTAATAATAACTCCACTACTTTGGCCTGTTGTAGCACTTACTGATATGGAAAAAGCATCATAAAAAGGGATTTGGGGATAGAAGTTTTGGTCATGTAATTTTCAAATATTTATTGGAAATTTGAATGGGAAGGTATGGAGATGATTGAGTATGTGTATCTGGGGTTCGGGAAGAGGTTGCATCCAGAGACAGACATTTGAAAAATCATCAATGTAGAAAGGATATTTCAAGCCAAGGAACAGAGTGAACTGGTGGGTGGGGAGAGGAGGAGGGAGAGGGAGAAAGGGAGAAAGAGGGAGAGAATCCCTGAGGGAAAGAAACAGCCAGAAAGCTGGGAAGAAAAATTGTGAATTGTTTCAAGAAAGAGCCAAACGCCAAGGGAAGAAAACTGAAAATAGAGCTGATCGTTGTTTTTTCTGTTGAGATAGAGCTCTGTGACAACATTGATAAGAGCCAGTTGTGAGCAATGGTAGAGACACATATCCATTGGAAGGGGGCAAACAAAAGATGCTGCAGGGATGAGAAAGTGGCATCCTGATGCGGTGGAGCTGCTAGGGGCTGGGAGAATAAGAGAAGGATTGTTTTCATTTGGTTTAGTTTTTTGTGTCACTTATTTTTCAATAATATCACACCATGTTTGTATGCTAATGAGAAAAATCCAGGACTTAAGGTGAGCTTGACGGTGTAGAAGAAAGCTGTAACATTGATGTCCTCAAGCGAGGAAGAGGACCAACACAGGAGAACTCATGCTGGGGTGAAAGAGGGAGGTTCCATCCTAGATGGCAGGTGGGAAAGCAGAATGTGTAGGTGTGCGTGCAGTTCAGGTGGAATGAAAACGTGGCTCTTGCTTGGTGCTGAAAACTGTCTTAGTAAATATATGGCCAGCCATGGACTGGAGAGAACTGATGGGAATTTCAGCAAATTCAGGCATACCATAGATTTCTCAGAGACTGGGAAAGTGAATTTACGAAGAGAAGTGCCATGCATCACTTGCTGGTGTCAATTACAGTTGGGCTTCTTTGGTTGTAACTGAAGTGACTTGCTCAGTAGAATTATGTGGAATTTCTCCTAGAGAATTCTCTTGGGGACAAGTAAGTGGACAGTCTTGTTTAAAAAGATTCAAGTCTTACTAGGCAAGATCAATGGGAGGGAATTAAGAATACTTACAAGGGTAATGAGCAGGAATTTTATGAATTGTAGACTGGAGTTTCAGGTCTAGAATAAAAACATTAGAGGAGTATGGAAATCAGTTATTATAATAACAATATATTAAAAATTCAGTACCCAAGGGGCTGTACAGAGAATTCAAGGAAGTGCTTCCTTTGGGAAAAGACTGCCAAGAGGCTGAATCTTGCAGAGATGATATATATGAGTGAATTATGAGGCATGAGGAGGTTGGCCATGTAAATCACAGCATGAAGTAGTGGAAATCTTGGCTGCCTGTGCTCAGTCTCAGGCAACCTTCGGAGACAGCATCATGTAAAGATTGCTAAGATTATTGGATCTGAAGTCAGAAAGGTCGACAACTGATTTCCACCACTGCTAAGCACTCACTTTCTGACCTTGAGTAAGCACATCCCTGGGGTGGTCTCCATTGGTTAATCTATACAGAACAACAGAAAGTCAAAATAAAATTCCATGGTGGCTGTGAAAATACCTAAGTTGTAAAACACTGAAGTTACTGATGTGGCCAGGAACAGATTAGCACTTATAGGTGATTCCTTTGACAACTGTGTATGTGATCAAGAACCAAGTGTATGTTTGAAAATTACTAGCACCGCCCAGGTCTGGCAGGTGAACCAGCAAGGCAGCCACAGGAGAAGTTCATGAGGAAGTAGAAAGAAGAGGCAGAAAGTACTTTTTCCAGTGTATCTGGTCTAAGTGTACTACCATAAACTTCACCCAGCTGCCCAGTTGCCCAACACCAATGGATACCAGCTTTGGAGGACAGGGATAGTAAGCAAAAGCTCAAGTTGTGATCTTGGATAAGTTGGTTGAGCTTTGTTTCTTTGTAAAAATAGAGACACTTAGACATGTTACATCGTACATGTGAAGATTAAGTAAGTGTGATTCCCATATGTGTCAAGCACAGCTCAGAGTCTAGTGGATAATAGAGTTTATAACAGTAGCTTGAATTGTTAGCCCCAAATTATGAAACTCTCCAGAAGCCAATGAAACTCACTGTCCCAAGGAGAGTATGGGAAGGAGCCATTTACAGGAAGGGATTCAATGAAAAACTGGATAAATTATGAGTGATGGAGTCAGAAATGGCCACAACAAAAGCAAGGATCTATATCTTAACCTGCAAGTCTGACATAACAAAAACAGGGACTTTCTTTCTATATAAAGTTTCTTAGGTCTGACTATTGTGTCAAATCCTGCTATCTAAGCTCCGTGCTGCCTCCAGTGGCAAACCCTAGGCCAACTGCTGCTATTTCAGAAGTTCACCCTTTGTGGCGTTTTGAGAACACTTGTCCTATAAATGCAATGGCTACATATATTTGATGGAAGCAAAATGACTAAATGTGGTTGCTGTGTCTGAAATATTAAAGTCATGCCAGCCAGGGGAATACCAAATGGGGACCAGCAACCTACAATGGCTGAAATCTAATGACCTTCCCTGTCTATGGCCAAGAAGAAAGGGTAACACAGCTCCTGAAACAGAAAGAAGTTGTAATTTTTTTCTCTTAGGAACCTAACCTGGTACCTGGTAGGCCCTCCACACTGACTTAAAAAAAAAAAACTAATAAGAAATAATGGATACAAAAAAAAAGCAAAATATTCTAGGCTGTTACAGGAAAGAATACACATGCTGTGTGCAAGAAGAAATGTGATTATAAAGGTCAGGTTTGAAGTACTCAGGTCAACTTCTGTGTTTGGCTTAGGAAACCTGTCTCATTTACTACCTTCTAGAATTACACGTTATTTGATGATAAGGTGAAACTGATTACAGTTTTTCTTTAGTATCTCAGTGAAGGGTAAGTTAAATGGATTAGACCATACAGACAGCACATAATATCTCTGTCAGGATGAGGAAGTTATGCTGGCATATCAAACGGTGGCAAAATCTCAATGGCTCAGTGCCTCTGCAGTTTATTTATTGCTCTGCAAGGTCTGCAGTCCGGGTGTCTTTCCGGGACAGCTGCTTTCCATGTGTTGGTGTAAATATTCCAGGCTGCTTGAGTGCTGTGGCTTCTCCACATCAACCCATGCTACTGTGATCACCCTGATGGCCCTGAAGAAGGGTAGGGAGAAAGATCTGGGGCTCTGAGGACCAGAAAGATAAGACCCACAAAAAATCCTAGGACCAGAACTTTAAGGATGAGAAAATGTGTCCCTGTCATGCCCGTGCAATAGACGAGAATGGATACTATGGCAGTAATAATGGTCATCACCAACAGTTCCTGAAACAACACTGTGACCGTCTCTCATTTAAATTTTTCTTTGTATTATTCCTTTAAAGAAAATGGAATTGCTATAATCTAGCCTATTTCTGAGCTCTTTCACTGTAGGCCACAGTAAGTAGCAGTTAAGAGTACTTACCACAGACAGGGTCGGGGATATAGCTCAGCAGCATAGCGCCTAACTGAAGAACTCTAGGTCCTTGATTTCCAGGACCCTAAGAAAGTGCTAGCTACATTAACATAGTGTGTGCTGTATGCAGGGCTTGGTTTTATTTTATAACACAGTAAGAAACTTTTATTATCTCACCTTTACATGCGAAGAATCAGACTTAGATAAACACCATAACTCTCCTAGGTCCTGTAGGCCAAGGATTAGACCTATCTCATCTGACTACAGAGCTCCCTTTCTCTCTCTCTCTCTCTCTCTCTCTCTCTCTCTCTCTCTCTCTCTCTCTCTCTTTCTCTGTCAACTATCACCCTGAACCACCTTCTGGTACTCTTAAAGTAAGTCTTAAGGGGAATGGAGCAAATATTGCAATTTTCATGTAAACAACTGTTCTTGAAATCAATGTCCTGATCAGTATGTTTCCTGGGAGACAGCGGGACAGAGGCGCCCTGCCTCAGATATCCAGATCAGGCCCTCGGGAGCAGGCACGCAGGTGGGTTCTGACCAATTACTAACAAGCACACTGTGTGCTTCTTGTGTCTTCCAGTTGACCATCCTCCAATGGAACCGTCCCAGTTTGTGTCAGTGGTCCCTAAGTATCCTGACAAGATGGGATTTGATGAGGTAGGAAAGTGTGTGTGTGTGTGTGTGTGTGTGTGTGTGTGTGTGTGTGTGTGTGTGATGAACCACAAGCCTGGGCATGTCGGCAAGCCAGCAAGGTGGGTTTGGCTGCTGCCAATGTGCAGACTTCCCCAGAGTCTTGGGAAAGCTACTCAGTTTTGTGCCTTAGTTTTCTTGTCTTAAAAAAGGGATCAGGGTAAAAGTGAATTAATCACTGGATCAGAAAGAGGTAATTTTTATTTAGTAGTAAAAGTGAATCTGCCATAGTTTGCTCATTTTTGTTGAGGTTCAAGGGTAAAGTAAAGCAGATACATGCTTTAGGTACTGGAAGACATTAAGTTTGCTCAGTCACAACTCAGTGGAAATGATTTAGAATTGTCTCTGCTCTGTTTTATTTCTGTTACTCTTCCATGGAAAAAGTTGGAGGACAGAGTTAAGAAAACAAAGAAAAAGAAGGCACTTGCTCTAAAATTCTGCCATTCCACAGTCAAGAACATAGCAAGCTTTCTACAGGTCATGTGTATTTCCTATTTTTCTTGTATAAAGAATGAAGCAGGACTGAAAGTGTGCATAGTTCAGTGGTAGAGAAAGAGGAAAGAAAGAAAGAGAGAGAGAGAGAGAGAAAGAAAGAAAGAAAGAAAGAGAGAGAGAGAAAGAAAGAAAGAGAGAGAGAGAGAGAGAGAGAAAGAAAGAAAGAAAGAGAGAGAGAGAGAGAGAAGGGAAAGGAAGGGAAGGAAAAGAAAAGAAAGATGAGAGGAAAGGAGAGCAGAGGAGAAGAGAGGAGAGCAGAGCAGAGCAGAGCAAAGCCAGAATATAAGAGGTGCCTGTCCACGTCACAGGCCTGTCATGCCATTAGAGACCAGCATTCAGGAGGTGTTTCGTGAACTAGAAAGCAGGCCAGAGCCTAAGGAATCTACCAACTGAGTCGGGGTTGTGTGAATTCTGGATGTGCGCCCGGCCAGACACTGAGCTTTGCACTCATTGCCACAGCATAGTGCGGGGAGAATGCTGTGTCACACTGCAGCATACACGTGTGTCCCAGGAGTGTGTTCATCTTAAATACTTGCTTCAATAGTGAATTGGAATTTCTTCTGTAAGACTGAGTCAGAGCTGGAGTTCATGAATGGAAACGCGTATTTCATGACTATTACACGTGAAAGAGTTAACAGATTTTCTGCAGTTTACACAGAAGGCCGAATAAGAGTTGAATGTAAACATAGTGGAGCAGAAACTTTGTTGTCCAGAGTTTTGAAAAAATGCCCAGGGCTAGAGCAAGACTCTGAGCGGCACCGCACACCTGCGTAGCTCTGTAGCTTTCCTTCTCTGTAACTCTCACTTCTCAGCTCTCTAAGCAAAAAGCCCTATTTTACACACGCTCATTTTTCCTCCTAAAATCACATGATGAAGACAATCAAACCAAAGCAAACAAAGCAGAACAAGCCAGGATCTTCTCTCTCTGGGATGCTTTTGGCAGGACATGGTACAGGGACCACGTCACGCCTAGAAGAAAACTACCCCTGGGAAGTGACGCCCTCAGGGACGCTGCTTTCCTGAGACTGGGATAATCATCCCTAGGAAGACACGTGGAGTGGTGACGGAGGATTTCCAGAGGCCGCTGCAGTCCTCCTGGCTCTGTGGCTTGGTCCGTCATGTCTGGGCTGCACTTGGCTCTGAGCTCTTTTCTGTGTTTACCATCCTAAGTATGAGCGAGCTGTCTGTGCTTTTCTTCATGGCTACCACTTTTACTGCCCTTGTCCTGGCAAGGACTGGCACTGCACTGTTTACCAAAGGCCTCCTGGGCTGCAGGTCTCTGGTTTGAGGGCACTATTTTGATGCCTTTTGCTTATTTTTTCTTTAGCTGTGTTTCTGTCTCCTGGGGTGACCCCAGGTGGTTCCACACTTACACATAAGGAAATGCTCTTTCCTTTCTGTGTCTGTTAAGTTGGAGGGTGGAGCATGGCTGTGACAGAACATTCTAAATAGGGAAAAACATGGAACATAAAAGAGAACAACCCATTAAATTATAAAGTCCCAAGTAATAAGACAAATACAGGTACCACAGAAATTATGTTTTTTAAAAAATAATCATCCAGTTAAGTGAATAAAGAAGGCAATAAAATCATTACACACTTAATCTGCTCTGTCCTGGAGCAGATAGATCATTGTCAAATAGGATAACTTCCTCTCCATCAGTTCCCTTTCCTAGACATTTATAGATGAGCAGAAGTGAGAATATATTGCATTGGAGGCTGAAATTTTAATTACATGCCTTTTGATCCCAGTGTAGCATGCAGATTATTTGCAAGTACATTCTGAATGACTCCTGAACCAAAACTTGCTGCAGTATACTTTGTTTTTTTTTTGTTTTTTTTTTGTTTGAATTTTTTATTTTTATTTTTTTCTTGTTTCAGAACCTTTGTTTATTCACTCATTTCTATGGCTGGCTCAGCCCGCCCCCAGGGTAGGGCTGGCGCAGCATGTGGTGCCGGGGATCGAACCATGGTCGCTGAAGCTGCCCAAGCTTTCCCAAGCAGGCGCTTTAGACCGCTGAGCCATCCCTCCGGGCCCCGATGCAGTATACTTTGAACTCCAGGGTGGTTATAAAACATAGTTTCTTTTTTCTTTTGCTCATGGAATAAAGCACAGAGAAGCTCTTGTCTGTACGAGATTTGAGAGATGAGGTTATTCAATTCTTATCTAAAAGATGAGAGAATTCGATCCAGAAGGATGACATTCCCCACAGTCATCCGTACGGTTAGTCAGGATGAAGCCAGCCTCCTCAGACTTCCCTGTAGGTTTCTCCTTCACCACACCCTCTGTCACCATTGGCTCTTGTTGCCAGCTAACATCTCCCAGTCTTGCAGGATGAGTTTACCATGAAAATTAGCCAATTACTGCTCACAGCAAGAGAAGCTCATTAAGTACTAATTTGTAATAGCATTCATGAGGCTTTAGATATCCCATGCTTTCTTAACTGTGTGAATATCCAGGATAACCTCACTGTCTATAACTCCTGGTATTGACCCATGTATGTGTATTTAGTGCAGCCATCAGGAATTTATAGGCAAAGGTAAGGAGCAGTGGGTGGACTCAGCCCCCACTGAGGAAAAATCTAATGCACATTCTCCTTTATTTCACATATCCGCAGGTGTCCTTTTTTATAGCATTTCTCACAGAACCACTCAGTGTTGACGTAATGTCGTTGCATTTTCCCCACTTGCTCTATCAAGGAGGCACCCCCAAGAACAGAGCTTCTTTTCTTCTTTCCCTTTTATCTAAGGGAGTTGGAGAATGCTGGCAGGGAAGCTGCTAAAATTGAAGTCCTAATTCACCTTGGAACTTTTGCTAATAACAGCAACAAGTCAAGGCTCTAGGTTTTGCTCATTCTTTGAAGGACTTTAAGTACATTTAGTGGATGTCAACTATAATGATGCCACTATGTGATACTCATGAGGTAGGATGACTGTTATCCCAGTTTTACAGGGAGGAAACTCAGGCATAGAAATTGGCTCAATGCAGCAATAAATCACAGGACTTAACACTCAGATCTGCTAATATAATTTACCACTTGGCAAACAGCTTTCTGCTCCTCAGGACCATATGCCATGCGTTTAATTAGCTGTTGGCCTCTTGAAGATTAACTTTTTGAATTTTGTTTTCTCAAGAACAAGGAGAATTCATTGCGTGATTCAGTGTCAGGGAAACAAAGACATTGTTAAATCACTGCAAATGGTCATTGAGAAAAAAGTTCAGTTTGGTTGTTCAAATATATATATTGGGATTGAACTCAGGACCTTGAGCTTGCCAGGCAGACACTTATACCGTTGAGCTATCTCCCCAGCCCTAAGAAGTTTAGTTTGGATAAATATTATTTGTCCTCCATAAAGTCAATAAGAAATATAAAAAATATCTTCACCACAATTTTCACTGTCCTTTGTAGTCCTTATCCTACCTAAAACTCTGATCCTGCCATTTGCTAGACTTTCCAAAAGGCCTAAAATAAAACTTAGGTGATTTATGTTTTTCCCCCCTTTTTGCTTCCTGTATTAGATTTTCATGATTAACCTCAAACGCAGGAAGGACAGGCGGGACCGGATGCTGCGCACACTGTACGAGCAAGAGATCGAGGTCAAGATTGTGGAGGCAGTGGACGGGAAGTGAGTCAGCTGCCTGTCCTCTTGCAGATGCATTGGGGGGAGGGTGCCTTCGCTGCTGGAGGAAGTCTTAGGACGCTTGATCACTCGACAGTAGATGTACTGTATAGTGTTGCAGTTAGTATCACCCTGTGGCTCACATCTCAGAATCATCCCCATCTGGTGATCCTTGGTTGTTATTACACCGACCACTCAGATTGGATGTGACTGTCTCTGGCCCCCGTCCATTATTGCAACAGGTGTGATTTCCCACATTTGGCAGCGGGGGGTGGCGGGGTGGAGGGGCATTGGTTGTGTGTTGAGGTGTCCTCAGACTTGAAGAAAATAAGCAGAAAAGTGAATTTTTGTAGTGATTTTCACTATAAGAAAAAAAGTATTTTATATTGATGAAATTCAATATATATTCCTCATTCCTATTGCTTGCCATCATCAAATGCAAAAGCTATGAAAATTTAGTCTTTTTTTTTCCTAAGAAGTCTCCGGTTTTCTTTCTTACGTTTCATATATATAATGGCTGGCTCAGCCTGCCCTGGGGATGGGGCTGGCACAGCATGTGGTGCCAGGGATTGAATCACAGTTGCCTAAGCTTTCCTAAACAGGCACTTTAGACCACTGAGCCATCTTGCTGGCCCGAGTCTTTGATTCTTCTTGAGTTAATTTTTTATACAGTATGAGGTAAGGTCCAAGTCTTCTGATTCATACTCATGACATTATTTTATTTAGATCCTGTTGTATAAATCAAGTTGCATTTTTCACTTTTAGTTTATAAATCTTGTATTTATTTTGTTCAATTCATTTGTTTCTGATGCTACAGTAATGGAATTATTAATTTTATTTTCAGAATGCTTAATGGTAAATGCATAGGAACATAATTTATTTTCGTATATTGATTGAATATCCTATAACCTTGACTAATTTATCAGTTCTAATTGTGTGTGTGTGTTTCATTAAGATTTTCTAGGGACCAGGGAGATAGCTCAGCAGTCTAAGTGCTTGCCTGGCAAGTGTAAGGACCCGAGTTCAATCCCTGGTATCACATGCCATGCCAGTCCCGCACAGAGCTAGCCAACAAAACTGTGCGTAGTGGTGCATGCCTGTAAACCCACCACTGTGGAGGCTGAGACAGGAGGATCACTATGAGTCTAAGCTGGGTGGTGAAACCCTGTACCAATCATACAAATAAAACAATTTTTTTAAAAAATTTTTTCTATAAGTAAGACCATGTCATTTACAACTAGAGATGCATTGTTTCCTCTTTTCCAATCCAGATGCTGGATTGTTTCTGTTTATTTGTTTCATATCACTAAAATTTTAAAGTAGTTTTTCAGCATTATTTATTTATTTGTTTATTTGTTTATTTTAATGCATTTAGTACAGGGTATACAGGGCCTACAGGGTCTCACTACGTAGATTGGACTCATAGTGATTCTCCTGTTTTCAGCCTCCCAAGACCTGGGATCACAGGCCTGCACCCTCACACCATCTCAATCGCTGTCTCAGTGCACCCTGGGTGTGGGGCCGGCACAGCACACTGGGGATTGAACCTGGCCACTGCATTTGCCAACGTAGGCACTTTAATCCACTGAGCTATTTGGCCGGCCTGAATGTAGTTTTTTTAAAGAGAAAAAAAAAAAAAGAAAACAATATAGAGTTTCAAAACAAGATGCTAGCAAATTAACAATGGTTATTTTATTGTGTGTTGTTATCTTCAGAGTAGTTACCCAAAATATCAGATACAGGCATGCTAAATTGATCAAACCATATAAGCACTAACTGTTCCTTTCAATGAATGAATGGAAATTAGTAGAATGATTATCTTAGCTATCTTGTTTATATATACCTATCTTTTTTTATCCCTTCTTTTCTTCCATCTCAGTCTTTCTTTTAGCACAGTTTCTTTCCCTTTTACTATATGTATTGTACCTTTTGGACCTTATTTACTTTTTCAATTTCTTGTACTAGGGACACTACAATGTTTACACATGAGAGTCTGGTTTATTTCACTTTTCAGTGTGGTCTCTAGTTGCATCCATTTACCTACAATGGCCTCAAGTTTGTCCTTTTTTATAGCTGAGTAGTACTCCATTCTGTAAAAATATCACACCAGTAGTTTTCGTGTAACACATTTGATTTTGTATCAGAATAATGCTGGCTTCACAAAACCAGTTCCTTTGCTTCTCTTTTTAGGATGCTTTGTTAAGAATTAATGTTAAGTATTTTTAGATAGCTGGCAAATTCTCCACTGGAGCCATCTGGCTTCTCTTTGTGGGAAACTTTGATTGTTAATTCAAGTTCTCTACTGATCATAGGTGCACTTGGAATGTCTATTTTTTCTTGAGTTAATTTTAGAAGTTCTTTTTGTCTGTTGATCAATTTGTCCATTTCATCTATGCTATCTAATTTTTGCAATTAATTGTTCATAGTATAATTCTTTTTAGTTCTGTGAATCAATAGAAAAGTCCTCTCCTTTGTTCCTGATTGTAATGATTTGAGTCCACTTTTTCTTTGCCTGCATCAATGGTGAAGGGAAGTTGATTTGACTATTTTTAATCTAATAACCATTATTTTTTTCTATTCTTTAGTATATTTGTTTTCATTATAGTCTCTATTAGTTCTTTCTTCCTACATACTTTTAGTTTGGTTTTCTTTTTCTAGTTTCTTAAGCTAGTTGGTCAGATTATTTATTTGAGATACTCTTTAACACAGCCATTTGCATCTGGGACTGTACCTCTCAGCACTATACTCGGTAAGTGCCAGAAGTTTTGGTGTACTGGATTTTCATTCATTTCAAAATATTTTCTAATTTCTTCTATGATTTCTTCTTCAATCCATTGACCATTTTGGAATGTATTAATTTCACCATTTTTTAATTTCAAAACTTGTTATTTTGGTTTCATTCTATTGTCATTGATAAACATTCTAAGTATCATTTCAGTCCTTTTAAGTATGTTAAAGCTTCTTTTATGGTCTACTGTGTGATCTTTCTTAAGGAATGTTCCAAGAACTTGAAAGATCTTGTATTTGGCTGTTGTTGAATGGGATGTTCTATAAATGTCTGTTAGGTCTCGTTGCTTTTCACTGCTATGTAAGTCTCCTGTTTCCTCGTTGTTCTCCTCCCTCACCGTTTTGTTCATTGTTGAAAACAAAATATTAAATATCCCACTATTACTGTTGGATTTGTCTACTTCTTCCCTCAATTCTGCTAATTTTTGCTCTGTGTTTTGGGGAGTTCCACTGCTAGGTGCATATATATTTATAGTTGCTATATATTCCTGGTATATTTTATCACCTTGCTTCCTATCATAAATTATTCTCTAGAAGTTTATTTTGTCTGACATTAATATAGCTCTTCTCACATTCTTGAGGATACCGATAACTTAATATCTTATGGATCTTTAAAACTTATTAGGCCATTCTCTGCCTTTGAATGTTAGTGTTTAATTCATTTGACTTCCTCTTCTTTCCAGTCCTCTACTAGTTCTTTGCCCTTTTCACTGTCTTTTCCCCAGGTCCTCAAAATCAAATGTGAAATTAGGGTCTTCTCAGGTCTTCTGTAGGGAGGTTTACAGCCCTGGATTGTGGCTGGATCTTCTAAATTCTCAGGAATGTTCTGGAGCTTTCCAACTCTCTACAGACAAGACATGCTATTCATCAGGTTTTTTTTTTTTTTTCTTTTAAGTTATTTGATCACCTCTCATTAACCATAACTGGCAACGCTGCCCAAATAGCTATAATGTTTAACAGTGCTACTGATTGTTTTGACAAATACCCCACATGCAGAGAATGAGCCCTCAGTGAGGTCAAATAAAGACAAGTTCTAAGAATGGAAATTTTCAGGGACTGCCTGGGAGGTTGACTAGGGACTCTTTCCCTGACAATAGGTCTTTAAAACAGTCTCCGTGTGTCCTGCCATTTCCAGTGAGTTCTGGAGAGGTGGCTGCAAAACTTTTGAGGCTGCTAGATTTCTGTAGAGCTGAGGAGGAAGTGATTCCAACAGACGCAACCTCCACAAATCTCGCTGCGCTTGCACATATCCAGCTAGTTTCTTAAGTAAATACTCCTTTGATGAGTGCAAGATTTTATTTAATTTCTGGAGCTCTGAAATGCTAATTGTGACCATTTTGTCTGTGTTCTCATTGCTTTTGTGGAAGAGTAGGGTATTTATAGGTCTTTGCCACTCTGGAAATGCTTCTCTGTTATTTTTATTTTTAATCCTGTTTTAATTTTAACTATGAAGGAACAATCACACATGCACATAATCCCTCTCCTCATCCCTTCCTGTCCTCCTACCTTCTGGTATTCAGCGCTTCTATGAACCACTTTTGCTTCATGAGGCAAGTGTTCTTTCAGTTTTCAGAAAATGTATAATGCTTAGCACTTAGTTGCTTAGCACCATGGGGGATGCACAAGAGTCAAGACACTATCCGGGCTTCACAAAGTTTGTGCTGCTACCATGACACCTGAACTCTAAGGCGCTCAGAAAGAATCATGGGAAACTGGGATATCTCCCTTTCTGTCTTCTGTGCAGAGGCTCTGGGAAATATGCAGAAGCTTCTCTCTCTCTCTCTCTCTCTCTCTCTCTCTCTCTCTCTCTCTCTCTCTCTCTGTCTCCTGTGGTAGAGGGAACAGACCATCTAGACCCCTATTCCCAAATTGACTTTGGTAATTTTCAGACACATTCTCTGTCATGCAGGGCACTCAACACAAGCCAGCTGAAGGCCTTGAACATTGAAATGCTGCCGGGTTATCGAGATCCCTACTCCTCCAGGCCTCTAACCAGGGGGGAAATTGGCTGCTTTCTGAGTCATTACTCTGTCTGGAAAGAGGTAAATAAAGCCTTAGAGCACTTTTCTAATAAGGAAGAGGGGCTTTGTAGGTCCAGAGAGAAAGTAAGCCCATAATTGTCCTGGACATATGTGGGAGAGTCACTCATGACTTTTGTCTCCTGCAGGCCCAAGTCTGGCAACAGAGGGACAAGGAGGGCCGCTCATTGCCACTTAGAGTGGTGGCAGGGGAAGACACCCATATCCTGGGAGCCATACTCTTGCTAGTTCATTCTCATTACTAACAGGCGTGCCTTTTATGTATCTATTACGTTGTCATTTATATAAGACATTCCTATGAGAACTCACACAAAGGTCTTATGAGGTAGATTAGGGGAATGGATTCCTTTAACCCAAGAAGAAAAATTTAATTAACCTGTCTGGATAAGAGAAAGTAGGGCCAGGACTGGGCCCCATGCCCTATAGATCAAAATACTGATGGGGGTAGAACTGGAGGGTAGGGTTCCTGAGTATGGTTCAGTTCCTGCACAGAATGATAAAGTCTCCCCACAACAGGGAGACTTCATGGTCCCATTCATTTCATGACCCAGCCTTCTTTTTTTCTTTAAACTTTAAATGAAGTTTGGTAGATACATAAAAGTATCTAGGTCATAAGATACAGTTCACTGAAATCTCTCAAGCTGAACAACACAGTCACGTTAGTCATCACCCAGATCAAGAAATAGGTTACTAGCACCCCGAATGTGTTCTTCCTGGTTGCCAGCACCCAGGGTTGAATGCCCTCCTGTCTTCTAACAGCATAAATCAGTCTGCGTCTGTTTACATTTTCTCATTTTGTGAGTAGAAACACCCGGAATGTGCACCCTGTCAGCATGCTATTCAGGAGATTCACCTGTAACACTGCATGTAGGTGTAGATTTTAACAGTCTCATTATTGTGGTAAACCACAGTTTATCCACTCCAATTGATAAGGCTTTGCTTCGAATCCCGCTATGCGCTATTACAAATTGTGCTACTGCACTCTTGACTTCCATATACTTATTTACCTAATGAAATCTTCATAGGGTGTCTCCCCACTGATGACCTTTGCAGGTAATTGACCGAGAGCTGGAGAAGACGCTTGTTATTGAGGATGATGTGCGTTTCGAACATCAGTTCAAGAAGAAGCTGATGAAGCTGATGGATGACATCGACCAAGCCCAGCTAGACTGGGAACTGATGTGAGTAACAAGATAAAGTTATCAGAGGCGCGAAAGGCCCTCAGTTCTTTCCAAGGGCCAGGAAAACCCCACCTCCCCAGCTGGTCAGAGACATAGTTCGGGCTTTCATGACCTGGTTTTCACTCCAAAAATATTTCTAGACATAAAAGTACATGAGCCACTCTCTTGCGCATCAATTTCCTCTTCGGGGTAAGAAACCAGAGGAGATTCTTTGTGGCTGGAATCTGCCTTCAGGAGCCTTCTCATAGAGCAGAGATATGACTCTGAGCATGGTGACAATCTCACTTGTGAAGCAGAGAGTAACGTGGCTGGGCACAGAGAAGGAGGACAGGGTAGTCATCCAAGCACAAAACTCTGATGGCCTACTTGAAGCTCTACTTAGGAGATCAGAGACCCCACAGCCCTTGGTGAAGTAGAACCTGCGGGGCTCAGTGGGAGAGCCCCATGGTTTCACATGAGGTTGTGAAACAGGAAGAATACTGACAGCTGGGTGTGAGGAAGAGCAGTGTGTTAGGTTTGGGTTTTCTTTTCCTTGCTCTCCTCCTCTCTCTCTCTCTCTCTCTCTCTCTCTCTCTCTCTCTCTCTCTCTCTCTCTCTCTGTTCTTTTCTCTCTTTCTCAAAAAAAAAAAAAAAAACACTTTCTCTTTCCTTCAAACGTGATAGAAATTTCCCAGCCATATTGTTCAGTCCCCAGCTGTCTGTCAAAGGCAAATTTTGTTAAGTCAGCACCAGCTCCTCTGGAGCAGCTGCAGTAGCTGAGCTGTACCTACTCCTCCCGTCCTCAGAGGAAAATCTAACTCTGGCCGTGGGGTGGAATACTTGCTCTCTCAGAAAATGGGCTGTCATCAAAAGAAATCTAGCCAAGGCCCAACTAACTGAGAGAATTAGGCCCCCAAATCAGCACTATATAATAAGTAGAGACCCGCTCTGTGTCAGGCATCCGTCAGTGACTCAGTCCAGAATCCACAGGCCGATGAGATAGGTCACTGTTCCACCCACATCCTCCTTCCATGGCTGCACATTAGCCGTCCAGAATTAATGGTTTTGCAGCCTGTGGTAGAGACCTCACTGGCCTGGAACCTGCTAGCTATTTGATGCCCACATGACAAGTGGTGTTCAGAAACAATAATCATATTCAAATTGAAGAAGGTTCAACTTCAGAACCCTCAGGCATAGAGTGGGCCACATGCCCCACTTGTTTTTGGGGGGTGTGTGTATGTGTGTGTGTGTGTGTTTAGTGCAGGGTCTCCAGGGTCTCACTAGTAGATCACACTCATAGTGGTTCTCCTGTTTTCAGCCTCCCAAGTGCTGGGATTACAGAGGCGTGCCACCATACCCAATCTCAGTCATTCTCTCAGAGCAACGGGGGGTGGGCAGGGCAGGGCTGGCATGACACACTGGGGATCCAACCCCAGCTGCTGCACTCTGCCTAAGCAGGCGCTTTAGTCCACTGAGCTATCTGGCTGGCCCCACAGCTCTCAGTTGTAACTTGACTGCTGAATTGCTCAGGACCCAGACCCAGGAAGACCAGTGGTTGTCCTGGGAAGGATGTAAGGGGTGAAAGGCTTTAAGGGTCACAGACTGATGAAGTCAAATACATTGTGATTTTCCATCACAATGCATTATAGAGTCTCAAAGAGCTACAGTGAATCTCCAACTTATG
Organism: Myocastor coypus; assembly: GCA_004027025.1. Classification (NCBI taxonomy): domain Eukaryota; kingdom Metazoa; phylum Chordata; class Mammalia; order Rodentia; family Myocastoridae; genus Myocastor; species Myocastor coypus. Next base: position 37,196 of record PVJA010004752.1, on the reverse strand, counting down.
AATATTTGAGCTGCAAACTTTCAGAAAGGACCCCGCAGTGCAAATGAACGCTCACAGATGCAAACAAATAGTGAAAATAACTCACATCAGTGGAACTTTGCCTTGGTTGTGCTGCTGTGTATTTCCTGCAAAAATAAATGTAGTTTACCCTTATAGTTGTACTGTGCTGTACCAACACGCTGCTTATGAACAAATCTGAACTGGGAATATATCCCTGGGACAGGATTTCCCTTAGTCAGGGACTCACTGGATAGCAGTTTCAACTTTTACCAAGAAACAAAGTTACTTAAACCCAAAACATGAAAACTAATCACCTGTCCATGATTGCTACATTAAATTTTCTTGGAAAATAGGAATAATCAAATTGAAATCATCAGGGAGTACTCTTTAATTTAATTTTTCTGGTAATCACATCAAAAAGATTTAAAAATTAGGTGAAGTAAGTGTTAGTGTATTTTATTTAATTCAATATATCCAAGTATTGTTATTTTAGCATGTAATTAGTTTTTTAAAACCATTAATGATGGAGCTGAAGAGATAGCTCAGTAGAATAAGTGCCACTTGCTTGGCAAGCACAGGGTCCTGAGTTCAATCCCCGGTATTGCCAAAAAAAAAAAAAAAAAAGCCCCCCCCCCAAAAAAAATTAAATGAGATGAAATTTTGTTGTTGTTGTTCCAAGTTTCAAACTTCTATATGTTTCTACACTTGGAGCACATATCAATCCAGAATATAAATTTTCATCTGCTAAATGGTAGTCTGATCAAATAATAAACTTGTTTCACAGAAACAAAGAAGGATTTAACAAAAATTCAACTTTTAAATTTAAATAATTTAAATTAGTAAGAGTATAAACTCAGTCCCTCTAACATTTCAAGGGTTCATTTGAAATCTCTCATCTATGAAGTGATGCTCTAGAGAAATTTATACTCTCTACAATCAGAAGACATTGGCAGAGAGGACACTGCTTGATGTTCTCAAAAGAAATGAAGATGGCGCCTAGATATCTTCTATAAATCCTGGTGTGCACTGACTAGAGAATCCCTTGAATGTTGAAAGAAACCTTTTAGCACAAGGTAGAGGAAGAACTGCTTTACCAGCAGTCCAGAGACTCCATTCAAGATCCAGTGGAAGAGATTCCAGACAAAAGTAATGATCTCAGAGCTGGGCATCATCTGTGGCAAGGCAAAAATGGCCGAAGCTACTTCTTGTGTGCTAGAAGTTGTTTATGAAGGATGAGGCTGACCTAGATGCCCTCTTCACAGCAGCATGCCTGAGAGGAAGTTGGGTAAAGCCAAATGAGTACCAGTGAAGAAAGCCTTTCAGGAGCTAGCATTCCTAATTCCCAGAAGGAACAATTTCAGGCTGCTGTTGAGTTTCTAGGTCACCTTGTACATACCGTCTTTCCCTCAGCCTTTTCTGTCCTATGTTTATCACCACTATTTGGAGAACTATGCAAAAAAACATCCGAAATTAAAACTCTGGGGATGTGAAGACAGCAAACTCAGAATTTTCACATCTGTCCTTTTTCTGTTCCTTTCCAACCTCTCTAAACACAGCTGGAAATCCCACACTACCTTTCCAAAAACACAGTTCTTTTAATCTTTTACATCTCAACTTTCTGGCTTAAGCATAGTCATGTAAGCGGAGGAATACTTGGAGTGTTAAGTGGCAAATAACAGCTATGGTGAAAGATGCCATGTGCTTTGTGGTGTGATAATTTTAGTAGAAGACACAGTGGATCTGTATTTACAAAGATATTTTCTGTATAAATCAAAGCTTTGTTTTATTTTCATGAAGGACTAATATTTGAGTTGAAAATTTTCTGCACCACCTATTCCCTTTTAGTTACATTGGTAGGAAGAGGATGCAAGTAAAAGAACCAGAGAAAGCGGTACCCAATGTTGTCAATCTGGTTGAAGCCGACTATTCCTATTGGACCTTGGGCTACGTCATCTCTCTGGAAGGAGCACAGAAGCTGGTTGGAGCTGATCCTTTTGGGAAGATGCTGCCCGTGGATGAGTTTCTGCCAATCATGTACAACAAGCATCCCGTGTGAGTGTCCTTCCACTGGCCACTTGTCACCTAAGCACAGCCTGTTCTTGAGTTATGCTTTCTGGCTAGTACTGTGCATTTTCCAAAACTGTGCCACTTTCCTAAGTGATTTTCTATAATTGTCACCAAGAGAGGCTTCTTCAGGTGATTATTCTCTTTAACAGTTGAGGAAAACAAAGCAGAGATGGTGAGAGCCTTGTCGGTGGTGTTCTCTAACACTCTGTGTAGAACACAATACACTCAGATATCTCCCTGTCTTTGCTCTTCTTACTCCCATAACTTCACACACCATCAGGTAAGGGTTGTTCTCCTAAGCAGTCCAAACTTTTCAGTTCATTCAGCTTTACTACCATGCACTGTTGGCCAGGCAGTGGTAATCCTCCTTGTGGAGCTCAGGATCTGGTTGGGAACACTGAAATCACTGCAACATATGGTCACAGCTGCATTCACTAAGATGTATGAGAAGTTCAGAGGTTTGTAGGTAGTGCCTGAGCAGAGCACCTGCGGAAGCAGGCGCTGTGATCCTCAGAAGATAGTAGGGGTTTACTCTGGTTCAGCACTTAGCAACCAATGTGGTAATTGGTGGCTGTGTGTGGCTGTCTCCCCAGTATGCAGTGTACCCTTAGAGCTTAGCCTAAATATTACATGTAATAGCAGTGATTCCTAGATTCAGGGTTGGAGCAGAAAACAAGGTTTCTTACTCTATTGCTGGGTGATGTATAATGTGATGGCCTCCATTTTGCCACTGAGATTGCCCATGCTGCATTTCATTCATTGGTCTCCTATCCTCTGCGATGGAGCTCCTTACTGTCTTGTGTGTAGCCTCTCAGAGAGAGATTGACCTACCTCAGTACACTAGCAGAGGACCTAGAGGTCGAATAAATCCTTGTCCCAAAGACCAAAGAGAAATCAATATCTATTTACTTAATATTTATTCCACTCCTAGACCAGGGATCACCTCACATAACCAGCACTGGATCCCTGGGAGGGAAGCCAAGTTATCCCCTCACCCCCACCCCATTCTTCACACTTCCAGGGACTAAGGACAGTGAGCTGGGGACTAGAATACTCAGCCCCACTGGCATTTCTCCAAACCTTTACCACATCACTCAGCCCCCTGCTGCTGTCCAGATCTCAGATGTCTTAATTTATTAATCCAGGAGCAAGGCACTTTTGTAAATTGTTCATGTTTATTTATCATTATGGTACAACAAACTTTATCTTTTAGCATAACCTCAATTGAACCATTCAAGTTTTCTATCCAAATGCACCAGGAATATTCTGACCTTTTTTCTTTGTGTTTAGATCTTCTGAAAGTTTTAAACAAATGTGTGTGGTGTTTGCAGCCTAAAATTTGCCACAATTAAAAAAATATAAAGAAACGAATCAACGGCAGTTTCAGAGGTGACAAGCAGGGCCCCTCTGCTCTTCTCACCTGTCCCCTCATGCTTCTGCCCCTCATGTGCTTGGGTACTTCTTGTTTTCAGAGCCAAGTACAAAGAGTACTATGAATCCAGGGACTTGAAAGCCTTCTCTGCAGAACCCCTGCTCATCTACCCCACGCACTACACAGGCCAGCCGGGCTACTTGAGTGATACAGAGACCTCAACCATCTGGGACAATGAGACAGTGGCAACGGACTGGGACAGGACACATTCCTGGAAGTCACGGAAGCAAGGCCACATCCACAGCAATGCCAAGAATACAGAAGCATTGCCGTCGCCAGCTTCCCTGGACACTGTGCCCTCAAAGGATGAGCTCTAAAGGCTCCCTGAGCCGGGGCCCACACTACTTTATCGCTGTTTGGATTTTCTCAAAGGCCATTCATTTGTTTGCTCCAGGTTGTTTTAGTGGTCACAATCATCTAACCAAAGTGGTCTGATCTGATTGACCAAATTAATATATTTTTGACAGGGGAAAGAGCTAGAGAAGTTAAACTCTAATTTCTACTATGGCTAGAAGGCCTTACGGGAACTGGTAAGTTAAACTTCAGTCCAGATACCCAGTTCTTTGGCTCACTGGCTACCCAACAGTGCTGCCCATATTAGGGTGCCAAAATGGCTCAGAATTTTGTCCAAGAGACAGATTCACCAAGCTGTCACATCAGTCGGTGGGTAGTTAAAACAGTCAAGTTAACTGGATCACATTTATTGGTCTGGATTGTCCATTTTATGTGACAGGTGTGACTTTAAAAGTCCAAACCAACTAGGCTACATTTATTGGTCTCGTTGGTTCATTTTAGGTGATCTTGAGAACTTACACCTATAGCAAAGGTTTTGTGAGTGAACCAAAATATTTCAAATTACATTAATTGGGCTTTTCACTTAAAGGAATTCTGTCATGAGCCTTATTGTAAAGTGATGTTTTATTGTCAGCCTCATTGCCTGATAGAGATGGAAATGAGTTCTGACTGAAACATGGACCTTGACCATCATGGAAACTAGGCTCTCATAAAGGCGTGTCCAGTTTTCCATGTGACTAAACTATGGTAGATAGATATTGAGGGGCTTTTATAGTTATTTGAGGGAAGAAAGAACTCAATCTTTGGCCCTTTTATTGTGGCCACCTGAGCCAGGATATTGTATTTATATGGAGAAATATAATATATACAGGGTACAGGCAGGGGGAGTCCTGCCCTGACCTAGGGTCACAGGCTACTACAGCACCATGCACCCTCTGCTCCCTCCCTTAGTCTGGGAACAAACTGCAGGTGTGAATTTTATGAGTTCCTCTTCATAGAGCACATTTTCAGGCCAGCAGCTTCCCTTGCCTGGTTGTTCATTATATTTCAAATCATTTATTTTACAAAATGTGGGATGAGGCAGAGAAGCAGATGTTGCAAGCTTTCGTTGCACCCTGGGGAGGGACCAGTGTCAACACATTTGTTCCACCATCTGAGTCTCCTGAATTTCCCAGCCTGGCTCTTGTAAGGAGGCCTGTCTGGGGATCCTAACCATTCGAAAACAAATTGCTCTGCACTTAAGGAAAATATTTTGGCCAGAAACAATGGAGCACAGATTGAAGCCAACAATCAGGGAAGTTCTTAGAGCCAAAATCCTAGGCAGACACCATTTCTCAAAAGATGTCCTCTGAAATTCCTTTTTGCTTTATTCATAGACTGGCTTGATGTAAAATCCAGGGTCCGACTGTGTGATCACTATCTGGCATCCTAGGATATCTCCTGATGGCTCACCTCAACCATCACCTTCCTTTCTGATTCCTGGTTGTTATTTTTCTCCACTGACTAATAAGGCAGGAAACAGTGGAAAAGGGCATTGTCCAACTCCAGTTTGTACTGCTTGGGCAGAACTGTCAGAGCCTGATGCTTCTAGAGAAATAGGAAGAGCACCTGGGAAGCTAGTAAAAAAAAAAACCCTTAGGTGGGTCCTAAGGTTTCCTTGGGTATTGGGTATTTTATCTGCATCTTTGAGTGTGTGTAAGTGTGCTTGGTTTTAATTATTTTTTTAATGGGGTTATAAGTGGCTGGGGTGTTGGAAGTAGAGGAAGACTGAGTTGATTTTTGTGCTTTGTTTAGTAGAGAACTTTTGTTCCTTTTCCCCGTCAGCTGGTCTGACGAGTTTTAAGAATTGTCATTCCTTAAATGCATTGGATTTAAATTCTGGAGTTCTAGACTAGAATTGTTCTACTGTGAATGCATCTGTCCATGCTTTGCTCTCCCCCACTCAGGTCTGCATCCCAGTGTTTGAACTTTATAAATGGCAGAGCTTAGTCTTTCCCTTACAAAATCGTCTTGTCAGCAGCCCAAAGGTTCTTTGACCTTTTCATTTGTTCTGTCTTCCTTCTGGTCTTAAACTAAGACACCTGACCTGCATGGTTCCACAGAAGGCCATCAGCACAGAGCCTTTGCCCTCGTCCAGGCACCTGCTCTCTCTGCCTCTAAAGTTAAACCTGTCTGGGTCCCCTTGAGGATTCAGGAGTGATCTTCTGGACAGACAAACCTGACTCTTCAACAGGGCTGGTGCCCTTGTGGGTAGTGTGTGCATTTAAAAGTTTGAAGAAGACCTGCTGCATGGTCCTTGCTTTGGGTTCCTTGGGTCTCCTGGAAGAATCCTGGCGATCAGGAACTGATGGCCCACATCCTGCTTTGTCCATCTTGCTGTACTATATCAGGGTTTACAACTGATCAAGTATTTGCCTTTTGGAGTTTTTTGCGAAAAATTAAAAAAAAGTCTTAGCTCAAAATTATGATTGATCATTGATTATTCAAACACTAGTTGATGTCCAACACTGCTGGGATTTCTGGGTTTGCACTAGACTGGAGTATGGAAAGCCAGAGAGTGCAGGAGGGCTGGGCCTTGTGGGTGGGGAAGCTTTTCAGCCTTAGAGAAAGGACAACTGTGCAAAGATCTATCTGGAAGTGGTGGGGTCTCATTAGCAGGAAGTGCTATGGTTGTGCTGGTATCCGTGATAAGAAAAGAGAGACGAGATAAAGAAGACAAAGTAAGTTGGCTACCTTCACTCTGCAGGTTGATTCTAAAATGCACTGGCCATTCTTTCTGGAGAATTCTAGGCTTGGTTACTTCCCTAAAAGATAGTGCCGAAGTTCTGTCCTATGGTATCAAAAAGGTTCTTATTCCAAAGCAAACATAGGAATCTTACACGTTTTCATTTATGATTGGAACTAATCCCTCCAACTGGTGACTCTAAAATAAAGACAACTCTTTTTAGGAGGCTTTCTACAATGTGCTTTTGGGACACTCTTCCAGCTAGAGTGAAGGGGAAAGAAACGATCAGAAATGTTCTTCATTACTGACAACGAAATCATTTATTAAGGATTTTCATGACAAAGTAAAGTTAAAATGAGAATGAAAGTTTGAGAAGAAATCAGTGGCATGCTCAGATATCTAAGAGGAAGTGTGCCCTGGTTATGCTTTATGAGATGTGTTACTTCAGAAAGGACCTATGTAGAACAGAGATGTCCTGATCTATGTGGGGGAAGGAGACCTAGAAGGGCTGTGGATGGAGAGCAACCCTGCGAGCTGCCATGGTGCTGAGGGGCAGTTAAGAGAAGGACAACGCCTCTGGCAGAGCTTTTCTGTTTGCCTACTTGGAAAAGAGAAATAAGTGATGGTAAATTAAGGTACATTATGTTACAAAAGATTACACAGAGCTGTGTATGCTGACATGAGCCTGTCAGGCTAGCACTGTGGGAGGCTGGGTCAGGAGGATGGATGCTAAGCCTGGACAACTTTCTGACTTAGCACAACCCTGTATCAGAACAAAACATTTTTTTAAAAAAGGTGGAATATGGCTCAGTATCAAGGCCCTGGGTTCAATCCCAGTACTGGAAAACTAATGACATGGAAAATACCATGTCCTCTTATGACAAAAGTGAGTCCTCAGGAGGAATTTATCAACAGAATTATTGGACATGGAAATGAATCCCGAGGGTGGTTCCATTCAAATTTGTCACTGAGCAAGAAAACAGCTTTCTTTCTGCCCTGTGCATTTAACTAAAGTGGCCTCATGTTCTTTTTTTTTTTTTTTTTTTTTTTTTTTTTTTTTTTTTTTTTTTTTTTTTTTTTTTTTTTTTTTTTTTTTTTTTTTTTTTTTTTTTTTTTTGTCTTTTTGAGACAGGGTCTCGCTATGCAGTTCAGGCTGGCCTTGAGCTCACTTTTGTAGCCCAGGCTGGTCTCGAACTCATATCGATCCTCCTGCCTCAGCCTCCCAAGTGCTAGGATTACAGGTGTGCACCAGCATGCCCGGCTCTTATTCTTGTTTCATTCTGCTTTGCTTTCTCCTATGATGTGTTAATATTTGAGATGATCTTTGCTGGGGTTGGTCTAGCCACACCAACTGTGCTACTCTCAGCCCTAAGCCTTACTCGTATCTGTCCTGGGAAGGGGTGGAAAGAATGAAGAATCATCTCTGAGAATTGGTTTCTCTTCATTTCTCATTTATTGTGTTTATTTTTATGCCCCTCCCTTTAGTTTCCTCAGCCTGGCTTCCTCTACAATGGACATTTTAATAAAATGGCCATATCAAAGCAACCTGTGGCTTTCAAGCTGGGCACAAACTGTGTCCAAGCCCCTGTGGGTCCAGAGCGCTGCTCTGGGTCTTTACCAGACTCTTAACCTTAGGGAATCTGATTTTCAAAGTGGAGTGAACAACCCTTTCTCTCTGTTCTGCACGCAAGCTTAGGAAACAGCCAATGACCACCTATCCATCCTCTCTCAAGAAGGCATTGAAAGCCTGAAACTGATTCTCAAATAGGGCTCGAGTTTTCCGAGGGTTGTGTGATGGAGCAGTTCTAGCTGCTTTCTAAAACGCCAGTGTGAACTATAAAGACTTGAAGGGAATGGCAGTCTTTGAAGGTATACGGGGGAAGAAGGTTAGTGCAGATCTGTGTGGAAGGAGACAGAGCTTGTGATCTTTGGAATTTGAGAGGCCAGGGCAGCAGCAGCTTCCACAGCGGCACCCAAAAAGCTCTGCTGCCCAGGAGAGAGATGCAGGCTGGTGGCTGGAGGCAGTAACACGAATGTACAGGCCAAAAAGAGGAGACGATGGATGGGGAGAGTGGTGGGAGGGAGGCTTAAGCTGGAAGCCGAGAGAGCCTGGTTCTTAATGTGAGCAAGGCTCTAAACGCGCAATAGCCGAGGAGGGTGCAGGCAGGGCTGAGCAAGCACCTGCAAAGGAACGCTGCACGCTCCTGGTGTGCCATGCCCGTGGATTAGCAGCACACAGCTGTGCATCTGAACTCTCTTGGACAGGGACCTGGGAGTGGCAATCCCCTTCCTACAGGAAAGGCAGAGGAGGGAGGATCCAGAAGCACTGTAGATTCCAGTGAGACAGCATTCAGGAAGGTGAGCCCTGCTCAGAATTACTGCATCCCTTGGGCTCTGAGGGAGAGGCTGTAGCTCCTGATGGCTTCATACTGGCTGTTCTTGCATAAAACTGATCTACATTACAAAACCCACAGGCCTGCTACGGAAACTGTGCAGGCCCCCACATGCCTGTCTCCATAAACTGCTTTGGACCACAACAGTGGAACAAGCTTCAGGAACCCTGGCCACTCTCCAACTCCTTGTGTCAGTCTCTCCCCAAAGCAGCAGCAGGCTGAGGCCCTCGCAGGGGGCTGCAGGTCCACATGGGGAAGACCACCTCTCAGCTTTCCAACTCACACCTAGACCATTTGGTTGCTCACCCAGGTGGGAGGTCAGGGGCTCGAGGACATGGCTTCCACAAACCTCCAGAGAGAGGAACTGCTAGGCTCACCTTGTACCCAAGTGCTCTAAATTTCCCCTTCACCCTGAACTCACACTGGGGTCACAGACCCGCTGCTGGACTGAGAATGGAGGCATGTGCCACTTGTCTAAGATGAGCTGAGCAGTGTGACTTTGTGCCACTGTGACTTGTAAGAAAAAGCTGAGATGGCAGAGTTACAGATGAAAGCCAGCTGGACCCTCATGCCACTGGCAAAAAAAAAAAGCCTCCAGAGACTTGCCTGACATTATGGTACACGGGCACTTTAAACAAAAAATAAAAGCGTGTTTAGGTTACTTGATTTGTTGCTGCAATCTAGCCTAGCTTAACTTGATACATCCCTTGCAGCGGTATTTTCTTTTAGAGAGATTCTAGGGGCAGCAGTGATGGAAAACATGACATAAGACCCGTAGGCATCTGGAGAACAGCACTGTCATCAGGAACTTCTCAATACCACTGAAGCAGGAGCACATCAACAACACTATTTGCTTCCTGATGGTCCTGTGCTGCAGGAAGCATGTGGAAATGCTCCAAAGAAGGACATCTAGATACATCATTACCTCAGGCCCGAGTCACCAAGGCCAATTTCTGGATAGAGATGAAGCAAGGGAAAAGGTGTTCTAGAACAGTCTGGAAAGAACAGGGAAGTACTGTCAGAGATAGAAATCCCTTCCTGCTCCAGCCCACAATGTCAGTTACCATTAAAATACCTAGTTCTCAGCCGGGCATGGTGGCGCACGCCTGTAATCCCAGCACTTGGGAGGCTGAGGCAGGAGGATCGGTGCAAGTTCGAGACCAGCCTGGGCTACAAAAGTGAGCTCAAGGCCAGCCTGAACTGCATAGCGAGACCCTGTCTCAAAAAGACCAAAAAAAAAAAAACCTAGTTCTCGCCCCCTAAATTTCCATCAGCATCCCTAAAATATAATACAAAATGTTATAATTTGGGTTCATTTAGTAATCCATCAGAGAATAATTCTGAGTAACTTTTGGAAACAGAATGGAAAAAGACAATATTCAGTGTTGAGTAAAGTCAGATTCACTCTGTGGCTTGTGGAGAACCATGGAAGGCTGCAAGATGACCATGTGGGCAGCTACTGCCAAACAGGAACAGAGCTCAGAAAGAAGGCAGAGTACTACTACCTCAGCTCCTCCCTCTAAGGTGGATCCCCTAAGAGGCGTCTCCAGTGCATGGCGCCTAAGAACAGCACCCAAGCAAGACATCATCTCTGCTGGTATTTCCTGAGTCTTCCCCCTAAATGCTTGGGACACTTGCTGCTGGGGACCGTCTTCTCCCACACAGCTGCTGGCTTTCCCACTGCTCCCTCCACCTGATACCAGATGGGCTCAGGAAAGGCTTATCAACCTATCTGGAACCCAGAGCTCAACTGATGAACACTCCAGATACAGTCCCTTTGGGTCTGGCAGCACAAGCCAACCAAGTCCCAAGCCAGTTTATTAGTTTAACCAAAGGATAAACAGAGGAGGGGGCTGCAAAAAAGACAAGCATGCAAACAGCTGGCAACATCGCCCTGCTGTCCACCATGAAGCAAATCTAAGACAAGTGGCATTAAATAAATGAGGCCATGTTTCATCTACTTAGAATTTCCATTGTCTTTTTAAAAAAGGTAAATATATTTTTTACAATGCAGTATATAAATCTAGGATCTACATACACAGTATAAATACACAGGGCGAGCACATGGGCACAACAGGTATGTCTTGGTAGCCACACCCTTAATGAGACCGATAGTTATACATTTTTACTGTAACCATCACACCAAGAAAGTCAGCCTGAGGCTACATTCTTTCAGTCTTCCTGATGGCTGAGACCCTGGGCACCTCTTCTCTATGCACAGAAGCACAAATGGAAAGGGGCTCACAGAAGAAAGTGCTTTTTGGATAGTTGAAACCCAGTCACTCTATACAATCCACAGTCTGATCTCCTACAAAGGACATCAGATGTCTAAGGACATCTGAGGCCTTCCTCACTCACTCTTTGGTCCACCAACACAAATCTGTACAAGTTTCCTGGTGTTTCTTGCAGAATTCATACAGCTCTTTATATAACACAAATCCTACACAACCTTTGGGAGCTGTATTACAAGATCAGGGGGACAAAAGCTCCACATTATAACCTGCACATTTTTCTGGGTTTATTCTCTTTATTTGTAGAATAAAAACTGGTATTTGGGGATTTTTTTTTTTTTAAGAAACTACAATTTGAAAGTGCTTCTTACACATGTCAGCTTCCCAGCTATGGCTTTTTAGTTCAAACCCCAGCATAGCTCCGATGTGGAAGGGAGAGTGTGACGGTGTTACCAGAGACAGAAATGTCACTGAATAGTGACACTGTGATAGCAAATATGGGCACCTGAAAAAAGAACACTATTGACTCTATCTGGAAGCATGTACCTCTTTGAGAAACAGCTAAAGTATGTACTCCTGCTTCTCTTCCCAGGACCAGGCACAGGAATACTATAAAGGTAAAGTGGATGTTGCTATCCACAGGGAACATCTTCTGTGGGGGCTGGGAACAGGGTGATCACAGGCTCAAACTGATCAAATGTAATCAATCTCAGTAGAACTTTCTACACCTGAGGAACAAATTGCACATAATAGAGAGGTACCAGGATCCAGATGGCAGAAGACTCCAGACATACGGTGTACATGCGAAAGGCAAATCAGAGAAGGCCATAAAGTAGTGGCATTCAAGACAGCTAAGAGTCCAAATGAGTCACGGTTCTTTTGTGTTTTCTTTTCCAGCTGATAAGTTACCAAGGACCATGGCTTTTGTGCAAGAATGATTATGATATGTTCTTTAGGAGATAAAACAGAAACAACAGGGCTGCCAGAAATCAAACAGACAGACTTGCATTAGCTCCAGAGATGATGTGACAGTGGGGGGGCCTCGCAGGGGCCTCTGGGCCTCTTCCTGGCCCTCTCTGGGAGCAGAAATTGGCAGATGCAGACAGAGGTCAGAGGCCACTGACTCATCCAAGCCCTTCCCAAAGTGGCCTTTCATTCAGCCGGTGGCAGAATGAACCTCTGCAGTTGTTGTATGTGGTGGCACTTGATTGAGAAAGTAATCCTCTCCCTTTAGAAAAATAAAGCTTGGACTTCTTGTAATACTGACACAAAGGACGTTCCGTACTTCTCAGACTGACTCTACTTATTTGGAAAGTGTAAGACTAGGTTCTCAGTTCCTTCTATTTCCCTAAAAAAAGTGACCTTAACTTCCCAGGCCATTGTGCAAATTTGTTTTTCCATAGTCCCAAACATCCCATAAAGTCTCTCTTATATATCATATATATACATATATATATACATATATGTATATATACTAAATATGTGTGCATATATATAAAATGTGGATAGTTTTGTATCTCAGTCTCAAAAAAAAAAAAACAAAGAGGATCAGTTAATCACTTGTCCTTTTCATATTAAAGTCATTTCCACATACTGCTTTATGCACCACAGGTACTCAATAAATAGCCATTGATTTCACCAATAACCCACTAACACTGGATGGTAGTTGCACCGCCAGGCCCTTCTCAGCCCGACTCTACTCTGGGTGAGCTAGGGTCTCTGGTGCCCCTGCTCAGAGGGTGATCTTGCTGTGCCTGTTACTCCAGCAAGCCCGTTTAGCTGTCCTGGGCAGCGTCAAGCTGGTCCGGCTGCGCAGTTTCACTGGTTCTTCCACTGAGTTCTTTTTGCGTAAAATGAAATCAAAGTTCACTTGGCTATTCATGGCGTAAAAGACATTCGCTGAGTCTGGGATCACAAGTTCTGAAAAAGCAAAGTAAACAGAAGACAGTCAGCTCAAGCAGGGCAGTGTGGCTCAGAGAGCAGGTGTAACTCTCACCCAGAACCACCACTAGGACAAAAGCCCTCACTCCTGGGACGTGACCTGGACCACACAATGTCTGCTCTGCCCCTAGTTGGTCTCAACAGTGCCTCAGTTAACTCCCCAAAAGCTAAATGCAAATAAGGATTTAGAAATTCTCCTCACTTGAACCTGATGTTCAAGTACAGAATGTGAAAGTAAGAAAAGAACGTAAAACACAGAAAAAAAAGTGCAGGAGGAAACAAAGGTCCAGGGGAGTTCTAGGAAGTTCCCAGGACCATAGCCAGGGAGCCACAGAGCTGGGGCTAGAATCCAGGCTTCCTGTCTCCTGCAATCCATTTCCTACCAGAGTGTAGAGATTTCTTAAGGAACAAGTAAACCCAGTGAAATGGGGGGAAAAAAGACCCAGAAGATCTATAGCATTTTCTAGAATGCTTTTCTTGGAAGATGAGAATCTACATGAAATAATCTCAAGTCAAATCAGTCATTTACTGTGAGTTGCCAATCTGTTCAGAGTCTGCATTTTAATTTTTTTTATGGTCTTTTTCTTTTGAGATAGGGTCTTGCTATGTAGATCAGGCTGGCCTTTAAGTCACTATGTAGCCTAGGCTGGCCTAGAACTTGTGGTGACCCTTCTGCCTCAGCCTCCCAAGAGCTGGCATTATAAGTGTGTACCAACATGTCCAGCTCATTTTATTTTATTTCATTTATTTTATTTTTGTCTTTTTGAGACAGGGTCTCGCTATGCAGTTCAGGCTGGCCTTGAGCTCACTTTTGTAGCCCAGGCTGTCTCGAACTCGAACCGATCCTCCTGCCTCAGCCTCCCAAGTGCTGGGATTACAGGTGTGTGCTACCACACCCGGCTATCCAGCTCATTTTAATATTAAACAGTATCCTTGTAAGACACTGCTATACAGTGGGTCAGCTTGAGAAGTTTATAAGTTTAAGTGACTCAACAGGGGTCCAGGGTCCTCTCTGGAAACATCATCATCCTGTGCAAGAGGAGGCACGGAGATGGTATGAGTAGTGCAGGGCGCCTTCGTACAATATCTGGGAATTAAAGGGGCTTTCTCTCCCCACTGCACCCTTGTTTCTTTTGCCGTCTTCTGCCACCATGAACACTGCCGCTTGGTCACGCCACCCTGCCTTGGAGCCAGCTGATCATGGACTGAAACCTCCACAGACTGTAAGCTAAATGAACCTTTTCTTCTTTAATTTGGGGTGTTGGGTATTTTGTCTGAGCAACAGAAGAAAAAATAACTAAGACAGATGGTGAACATCTGACAGCAACTTCAGTGACCCCCAACCAGATACCTGCACTTTCTGAACACAGATTTTTCCCATTCTGATATGGAATTGCCAGCCTAAAGTGACTTTGATTCTTTTGTTGTTTTGTTTTGTTCAGGGAAGGGTCTATACAGTGCTCAGGGTCTCACTACTAGCTCAGACTCCTAGTGATCCACTTGTTTACAGCCTCCCAAAGGGCTCGGATTACAGATGTGTGCCACCACGCCCAGTCTCAATTGCTATCTCAGTATGCCCAGGGGGAAGGCCAGCTCTGCCCCGGTGATTGAAACCCCATGCCCTGCCCTGCTTGCAGGCACTTTAATCCACTGAGCTGTTTAGCTGGCCTGATTTGTTTTTATTTCTAAGAGAAGCCTTACAGTACCTAGTACTCATGTGGGAGTGTGTCTACAAAAAAAAAAAAAAAAAGGAAACAGGCAAGTTTAGCTTTGTAGTAGTGGGGTGCAGGAGGTGGGCAACAGAGGCACCTAGTTTTAGAAGCAGTCTAAGTGAGGTTCAATTGGGGCTGGGGAGATAAGTGAGGCTCAAGTGGGGCTGGGGAGATAGCTTGGTCATCTAAGTGCCTGCCTGGCAAGTGCAAGGATCTGGATTTAATCCAAGTACCACATGCCATGGTACCCTGGAACCCTGGGTTCGCTGTGCCAGCCCTGACACCAGGCATGGCAGTGCAAGCCTGTAATCCCAGACCTGGGGAATCTGACAAAGGACGATTATGAAGAGTCTGAGTACTAAATAAATAAATAAATAATTTAGGTGAGGCTCAAGTAAGTAGGCACTGCTGAGATCTTCCAGCAGGACCGACATGGTCAGGCTCCACACAGCCCTTGTACACTTCTTCCACAGATAAATCATAAAGAGCAGCCTCCTCACGCTGTCCCTGTGCTCCTGCCCACATATTCCCATCGCAGTGGTACCATTCTTCCGTGTCACGTGGCACTAAGCTCTTCCTCAGAGCACCCTCCTGCTACCCTCAGATACTCCTGGCAATGTGCGAGGAACCACACGTTAATGGAATGCCTCCATTTAACTAATACAGGACAGTAGCCTGGTGATGGCCAGCAGCTTGCCTGCTGATAGGCACAGCTGATAGGCACCACTGACCCATGCCACACCTCAGGCCCTGTACACTCTTGGAGACCCACTGGCTCCACTGTGCTGTGTTACGGGCCACCCAGCAAAGTTCAAGCGCTATTTTCTTGGCCTACTTTTATAAGCCCAATTTTTAGCTTCACTTCATTAAAAAGTTATGATTGAGAAAGTTTTGTCCCATAACCTAAGGCTCAGCTAAATGAACAAGAAAACCTCTCAGGGTAAGAGAAAAAGGATTTTCTCAGAGGCTGTGTCTTTTACTATCTAGGAAAAGGCATTATTCTAATCACAGCTGCTGTTCTCTAAGCTTCACATGGAGGTCCAGGTGATCTGCTGGTCAAACGCAGAGTGAATCCAGGTCCTCCCATCCCCCACACTGTCTACCTCTCCTTTTCCTTCCTGAGGTGAAGGGCACCCTTGGCCAGCAAGCAGAACTCTCTCTTACGACCCAGTGGCCAATGCTGGGCCCATGGTATGCCATGTTGGCCTCAGTCAACAATGTGTGCTACTCCTTCTTCACTGAGAGAAGAAACTTTTTCTGAGCTACTCTCTACAGTAGACATAGAAGTCATTTACCACCCTGTCTTTCTCCTCTCAAAAAAGAACCCAAACAAATTAGCAAGTAGATACCTCCAGGGGTGATTATTTGCACAGAGGCTTCATAAAAGGGATTTCTCTAAAAAATGGGTTACTAGGTATATAGGTGGATTTCATAGACCAACAGTTCTTTGTCTCAGTAAGACTGAGATAAAGAAACTTAAAAATAGAAACTTTTGCTACTTAATCACCATAAGTGTATATCATTAAAAAAATCTGCATTGTCATAAGTAGTAACAGTTCTTATAGGGCTGGGAAGATAGCTTGGCAGTCTAAGCACCTGCCTGGCAAGCACAAGGACCTGGTTTTGTTCCCAGGCCCTGGAACCCTGGGAATCCCATGTTGGCCATGGAAACTGGGCGTGGTGTCATACAACTGCAATCCCAGCACTGGGAAGGTTGAGACCAGAGGATCACTAGGAGTCGAAGCTGTGTAGCAAGACACTGTACCAAATAAGTTAAAAATAAAAGGCTCTTATAAGTGATTAACTGAAATACTGAATTGTCAGATAAAGGAGGTATACTGGCCATCTTCAGAAACCCAGCAAACTGCCCACCTACATCCTGCTCTACCCACCTGGAGAGATCTCTACCTAGAAGATTGCTTGAGGAGAAGTGCACAAAGAATAGGGAGAAGACCTCATAGCCCAAATGTAGAGAAACAAGTCAGTGAGTGGGAGAAGTAGCTGGAGGTGCTTCACTCTGCAACTGAGGTGACGACATGGGTTTTTCCTCCCTTGCAGGCAGTTTGTATCTCTTTCCTGCCTTCAGCAGCTGGGGAGGGTATGGACACGCTGCCAGCACCTGCCCCGAGAAGGAACATGTGCCCACCTTTGTCTTCTGAGATGACTTGCACCAACTCATACTCCTCGGCAGGGTCCGAGTCCAGATTGTGCTTCAGCATTGCTCTCTGGATCACGGCAGGGGTTTTATCCTGGCTTGTCAACTGAAAGACAGTGAACATATCTGTGAGTGACCTAGCTTTGTATTTCCTCGCTGAGTCCTCTCATCTTCTCTTCCTTCCTATTTTGTGTGGTACATCTCTCCCTAGGAAGATGAGCTAGAGGTATGAGAATAGGAACAAGAGCTAGGACTCTTGAATTCTAGTCCTGATTCTTCCCTGACAGCCAACAGATGAGGGCAAGGTCACCAGATGTCTCAGAGTCATGATATCCTGCCCTGTGCCAATGGAAAGAGCACCTATATGGCCTGTCAACATCATACTAGGAGAGTTTCCAACAAGAAATGCACTTTAGGGAATTGTGAAAACTTTAAGGCATCACCAGTCTTGGGCTAAAATGATTCTCACAAGTTGACCTGCTGTTATGCCACTGCCTCTACCAGTGGAAGGAAACAGCTACAGTTCTGCTTCTATCATTTCAAGAAGTGTAAGCAACTCTGTGATCCAGCATTCCCACATCTGTGCATTTACTAAAGTAAGTCCATTAGATAGATTTATATAGCAAAGGTAAGTCTATAAAGGATGTATATACAAGTATTCGTACAGTATCTCTTATAACAGCCAACAACAAGGATGAAGCTGAATCTCATCAACAGCCTAGAAATAATATTGTATTCACTGCAGAATACTTGCGAGTACCAATGAACCAAGATCAGCATGGGTGACAATGTAGACATAGCTCACAAACTTTCTGGCGAGCAAGAGAAACCAGACAGAAGATTACATACTGTTGGCACCTGTTCTTTTAAAAACAGAAAAAAAAATAATAATCTAGAACATCAGAAAACTAATCTCAAGGTTAAGGGGGATTGGGAGTTGGGGGAACAGAAATGTTCTTTTATCTGGATGTGGGGTGGCAGTTATACAGATATATATTGCTATTAAAATTCATATGGCTGAATATGCAAGATTTGTGCATACAATTGCATATAATTTATACTTTAATAAAATTCAGCTTCCTCTCATTCCCTAGGCTGACTTTGTATTCATCTCCATTCACCAACAAGAAGTCAGAAAGGGCTCAGGGCTGGTCTGTGCCCACACAGGAGGGATTTCTTCAAAAGCAAAAGATGCAAAGGAGAACTCAGATCATTCTTAAAAATCAGGTTGTTCTCATCAGGAGATAAGAGGACCAAGCAGAGAAACACACACAGAGAGGGGACAGGCAGGCTAATTTCCACCCAGAGACTATCACTATGAATCAAGCCCAGCGGCGATTTGGATGGCTCCCTCTGACCTTGACAGCAGCTGGTGTCTGTGATTCCATAAACAGCATGGATTACAATAGGGTCCTTGTAGGCAATAAAGACCCTGTTCATTTTTCTATTCCAAGAACATCTGGTATGTCCATTGACAAGGGGGAAAAAATGGGCATACACAAAATTCTAAAGGAGAAAAATACGTTTTTGATAGTCTAAAAGACCTTCTCCCCAAACTGGTTTGATTGAGACAAGCAGCAGAAAGCTAACAATGGTAGAACCCTACCTAGGGTTGTGAGAACGTGGATGGGAAAGCCAGACTATAATGTGAGGATGGTGCCCAAGGGCTTTCCTAGGGTGTTTATGACTTTATACCATAAAAGCAATGTGGAGAAGGAATGGATACAGTTAGTCTGAACAGCTCAGTCACAAATCCCCAGCCTGGAGTACTGAATGGGCCCTGCTCAGCACATACATAATGTGAGCCACATGCCTAATTTTGTCTAACAGCCACATTAAAAAAAATTTTTTTAAACATCCATTTTAATAATACATATTACTAAATGTAATATATCCACTGCTTTGTATAATCAATATAAAATTGTTAGTATGACTTTGCTTGTTTTACATTCTTTAAAATTTGGTATAGCTGAGTATGGTAGCTCATGCCAATAATCCCAGCACTTGGGAGGCTGAGGCAGGAGGATCACTGTGAGCCTGAGGCCAACCTGGGCTACAAAGTGAGTTCAAGGCCAGCCCAAGCTGCCTAATACAACCCTATCTCAAAAAGAGAAAAATAAAAATCAGACAAGTAAAGTCTGGTATATATTT
The DNA here is from genome assembly GCA_004027025.1 of Myocastor coypus. Lineage (NCBI taxonomy): Eukaryota > Metazoa > Chordata > Mammalia > Rodentia > Myocastoridae > Myocastor > Myocastor coypus. The sequence goes on along the minus strand of PVJA010004752.1, from coordinate 18,095 downwards.
TTCCTCACAGCTCTTCTCATTCCCCTTCTGCCTGCTCATTTGCAGGGTGTGGCAGGGGCTGCTATGACAAGTGGCACAGTCATGAACGATGTGCAAGATGGTTAGGTCTCAACAGCATGGGCCCTCCTGTGACCATGAATGAATACTGCACATTCTTACGGGGCCTCAGGATTCTGCCTCTGTGAGTGACGTCATGGTGAGAAACAGCATTTAGAAAGGGTGATGAGTGGTATGGGTGTAGAGACCCCAACCCACAGTCACTGAGAAGAGGAGAGGAGAAAGTATTTTTCCTTACTTTCTATGGAAGAATATAAACTAGGCGACATGACCGCTTCCTATGAAGCAAGGTCTCTAGCCAGGCGGTTCTCAATGGGAAGTGTAGGATCTCTGCAGTTCCTGAGATCTTTGGGAAGATCCAGAATTGTTTCCGTAACAGTACTGAGATTTTGTTTTTCCCTCTGCTCACCTTGACTTTCTCACCGCTATACCAAAAGCAGCAGAGGATGAACTGCTTGCTGTCATCTTACACAAACTATTGCAGGGCAGTGCCAATCCTACTGCATTCACCAGTAACTTGTACTTGCAGTAAAGAAATAAAAATTTAAAAATCCAGTCTCAAGAATGTCTTGAGAAAGTAGTAAAAATTATTAGTTTTATTAATCTTGACACATGACACCTGTAACTATCTGAAAATGTATTTAAATACTCTTTCCTTTTCTAATTCTGCACCTATGTGAAGCTAAACTTTCATTACAGACTGCGACCAAAATAAAATATCTCAGTAAATATCCCAGAGGATTTGCAACAAACAATACTATTTATCTCACTCAATAATTTTAAAAAATTGATATTTTCCACTAAAAATGTAATGTACATTAATATACAATGTGTTGCTATAGTACTGCTATTTTACATATTTTAATTATAATAAAATTGTTTATATATTTCAGTTTTATAGTTACCTAATATGGTAACTATAAATAGGTAGAAGTCATGTAGCCTAAAGTTCTTTGCATATTCATTACTTGTTCACTTTTCCTGTGACCAAAAAGTTTGGGACCTTTTACTGTAGGTCAAACCAAGAGGTAATTATTTCCATCCCTGGTCAGTTGGAGCAAGTTTCAAGAAAGTGAAGCCAAATTTCTCTTTAGGAGCCTAGCCTGAGTGAGACCCTTAAGCAGTGAGCCAGCTCTCTAGGATGGGGTTGGGAGGACTCTTAGGAGGTCAGCAGTTCCACCTAGTGCAGCATTATGGGTGCAGGAAGGGTCACAGAAGGTCTGTTCTTCCCTGAGGTGGCTCCTGTCCTCAAGAAGCAGAATGTGGGAACCAGCTGGTAACTATGCTTGTAACACTCACACAGCACAGCCAGGAATCCTAGACTTTCTAGGCAGAGGGGTCTATAGAACAGCTCAGCCTCTCCTAGGTCTCCCCAGGCAGAGAGAACACAGCCTGACAGCGTGTTTGGTGTGCAAATCTGTGCTCTAATCCAAAGAGATCACAGGATTGTACAGGTAGAACTGAGATTTCTGATTGGTATATGGGCAGGAAGCCGCGTGAACAGGCCATGCTAACGATGCAATCCTAACTCCAATGACCTTGACTTTCCCATCACTCTCTTCCTATCTGGGGCTCCGTCAGACACGTCCCACCCTTGACCAGTGGAGCTGTGCCTCATCCTACATCCACTCCACATTACTGCAGTCATGAGGGCCGGATGGTGCCTAGTGTGCGACTCCACCCAGCTTTGCACCAACCATGTTTCTAACCACCTACTAGACAACACTGTCTAGAGGTTCTAGCTGCATCTTGGAATTAAATCACCTAAATCTCTTCTGGTAATTTGCATCTTGCTGGACAGAGTCATCCAACACCATATTGCCTGGAGAGCCTCTCATCTCCCTTTTCTCCATGGCTAATAACAATGACCAGAAGCTTGATAACTAAATCGATTTTATTTATTTATTTATTTATTTATTTATTTATTTTTGAGCGGGACTGGGGTTTGAACTCATGACTTTGCACTTGCCAGGCAGGCACTTATGCCACGGAGCTATCTCCCCAGCCCCTAAATAGATTTTATAATGCCTCAAAGAACCATCCTGTATGGTCTCCAGCAACACAACCTGATGAAGCACTTTTCCTCCTGTTCATGGAAGATGACAGCAGCTTCCCAACTGGCTTCCTGCCTAAATCCAGCCCCTCCCCTCCATCAGCATTTCTCCTCTATGTCATGTCCATTTCTAATGAACAAATCTGATTGCAGCTTAAACCTTTAACAAGACCCTACTGCCTATAGCCTATAGAATTAACACAAACTCCTTTATGTGGGCCGTAAGACCATTTTGAGGCTGGCCTGGCCACTACTAAAGCATTTAGTAGACTGTGAATAATGCTTTATGATCTTCATTTTAAATCATAATTTCTTCAAAGACAGAAGTACCTTGTTCACCTCCCATCTTGAAGGTCCAGCTAATGATGAGTAGACAACAAATGTTCAGTCAATATTTTGTTGGCTAAATGTCTTAGTAAAGGCTTTCTCTGGAATGTTAAGACAGTGCCCGATACTACTATGTCACAGTCAGACATCAGCTTGCATTCCCTGTGCCCCCCCCAAGAGGCACATGATGAAAAAAAAAGAGATGTGGAATTAGTTGGAGGATGTTTCCACAAAGGAAAGTCTTGTTTTCAACATATAAGTTCTATAAATTAATAAGTCTGTTTTCACAGTAAAAATATGCAACCTTACACACTGTTATGGTTTATGTCTAGTTGTTCCCCCAAAATCTCATACAGTCATGGGACAGGGACTTCTAGAGTTAGAAATTACACTGGTATTACAGGTCTTAGTATTGTGGGGATTATGGATGTGAGTGCTGTACCCCACCTGGGGGCAGAAGCCTGAATATAACATAAGAGTGACAGAGACAGTCTTCCTCTCTGTTGCCATTATTGCTGCTACTCCTTCCTCTTGCTCTTTGCTGCTGCCATGAACTGCTGCTCTCTGTCCTGTGCCATGGAACCATCTGAACATGGACTGAAAGCTCCTGTAACTGTGAGATAAATAAATCTTTCCTTCCTTCATTTTGGGTGTTGGGTATTTGTCTCAGCAATGAGAGAAGAGTAACTGAGACACACACCTAAGGTTATCAATATAAGAGACTCTATAGTGTGCTTCATAAGCTCAAAGATCACCTCACTTATTTCTAAACCTAGTACTTCATAGACCCAAACCATATTTCCAGCTTAATCATCCACTTTAGTAGCCAGGTTTTATCCAAATGAATAAAGGACAAAGATCTTCCCCAAGGAACTACACTCCTAAGAATGCATATTAATTCAATTAGAAATCCACACAGGAAAATTTTTAAGGTGTGGGGTAGTAGCAGCTTTCATGGGACACATTTATACATTCAAACAATTTAAAAAGGCTGACACTGATCTGGATGAATGTGTGCTAGCACTTTTTAAGATATAAAAATTCTATCCTATATGCACTGTTGGCAGATATATTTTTATATAAATATACCATTATTCTATACCAGTGGTGATTTTGGCACCTGTACATACTTTTCTTGTCATCATTTTTGCTGTACGAAATTTTTTTAAATTTCCTAACCATATGAGACCAACAATAGTTAATACATTATAACTATCGTGTATTATTAACTTCTCAGAGTACAAGACACAGACAAAAAAGATTCTCCTTTATAAAACAGAAATAAACAGATAGTAGCACAAAATAATACTATTTTTGCCTGCACGCACAGGCTACGATCCTATCAGTAGGAGTGACCCAGCACACGCAGCACTGCCTGTGGCATCGGTAGCTCCTTACCATGATGCTCTTGTACATGTTGCCATTGTTGTCCTCTATGCTGATGCGGATGATGCAGGTGTCTTCATTCTGTTGGTTGTAAACGGGGGGCAGTACTGTGGAGGTAATGGACGTCACAGAGACAGAGCGCTTATGGATTTTAGGGTCGTTGCTGCAGGGTGGCGGGGAAGAGAGGGGGTTGAGTAAGGTCGACATCCCTGAGGAATTTGTGTCCATGGAGTGGATAGAAGAACATGAGGAGGAGGACTCAGAGAGCTGGAAGAGTGAACATATTCCAGAAGAAAACAACAGTTAGCGTCTGGGCCTCGGGGTGTCTACTGTCAAGGCAAAAACTGATTCCAAGACCAATCAACTCCAGCCTACAGCCCACAGTATCTTATCACTGGAGTGACACACCCCCTATGGCAGATGCCTTTCAGCGACTCAGTGTAACCCAGTAATTTCTATGCAGGAGACAGTGGTATTCTAATTTGCTTAGTTTTTAGCAGATCTTATAGATGTCAACCAGCAGGTGGCAGCAGCTCCCTGGGCTGGAAACCAGCTTCCCAGTATTTCAGTCTCACTTCCTTGAGCCTCAACACTCTTTTTCAGCCTGGCTGCTCCAACACCAACATCAGATTTTGTAGGAGGAAACAAATAGCTGCATTTTTTGGAAGTTTCTAAAATAAGGGCCACATATTGTATGTCTGTGGATTGTTAGTGCAGGAAAGGTCCTAGAGATCTCCCTGGCACTGTTCTCTTTCTAATGCCCAGAAGCCTCAGGACTCACAAAGAACATGAGGTCCCAAGTGCACACAGTCAAGTGATAGTTCTGCCAGGTGGGCACCCATGCTCCCTGATGCCCAAGAACACAACCAAGGCTCAAGTCTGCTACTGAAGATAACAAGGCAAAGTAACTGACTATATCATCACCTTGGCAAGATTAGCGCTGTGAAGAGGCTAATAAGCTTTCATGTATTTTATATCATTTAGACCTCACAACTGTCATGTGAACAAAAAGCAGAGCATTAGAAAGATGAAGAGAGTAAGATTCAAAGAAATCAAGCACTTGACAAAGGGAGCACAGCCCTTAACAGGCTCTGGCACATTTACTCTAGAACTGACAATATATAGGTTTACAGTCTACACAAGCATGATCAAAAACTACGGTGAAATTATAGTAAAAGACATATTGTCAAGAATCATAGCCCAGGGAAATAGCCCAGCGGCACAAGCGCCTATCTGGCAAGAACAAGGTCCTAAATTTTGATGCCTGGTACAAAAAAAAAAAAAAAAAAAAAAAAAAAAAAAAAAAAAAAAAAAAAAAAAAAAAAAAAAAAAAAAAAAGATCACAGAAAAAATGTTCTAACTGAGGAGGAAAATTTTGAGTATTTCAGGAGGGATTAGTGGCACTGTGTCACTTACTATACTAAAGCCCTCACCGTGCAATACTTTCATGAGCCTATGTATCTAAGACAACTGAGAAATGGGGTGCCACCGTTCATGTGCTTTTCTGGTTAACCATATATCTATCAACATGCAAAACAAATTCCAAAGAAAGAGGATGCTTAAAATTCACTAAGAGACTTCACCATTAAAAAATAACTAAATTGAACCATTTTAAATTCACTCTTACAGAGAAAATTAGAACCTCTTAGAACAAACTGAGTGAGGTACATTATGTTCTATTCATCCTAGAAAATATTGTGAAAGTCTTTTTTTAAGTATTTTATTTTATCTTTTATTTATTTATTTTCTTGTTTCAGAATTTTTGTTTGTTTATTTATTTATTTTTATGGACAGCTCAGCCTGCCCTGAGGGCAGGGCTGGCGCAGCATGTGGTGCCAGGGATCGAACCGCGGTCCCTGCAGCCACCCAAGCTTTCCTAAGCAGGCGCTTTAGACCACTGAGCCATCCTGCCGGGCCCTGAAAGTCTTTTAAAAATAAATAACATCAAATTCTTTCATACTCATCTGCCCTTGCATGGAAACAGAATATACAAGTGTAGCTTTCTGATCATCTGGCTTCTAAAAAAATAAAGTCACGTCCTAGGGGGGCTGCTTCTTCCTCTGGTACAACTGTGCATTAAGTGCTCCTGCAGGTTTTATTTCATAGAGCCAGTAAGCTGATATGACACTTCTGATATGCAGGAATCCTATACCCACCCGAATATGGATTTCTCTCTCTCTCTCTCTCTCTCTCTCTCTCTCTCTCTCTCTCTCTCTCTCTCTCTCTCTCTCTCTTTCTCTTTCCCCCTTATCTTCCCAAGTAAATCAACTTAGTAGCTCAACTTGAGAGGTGATAATAGATAATATTAATAGCATTGCCAAGTTAATGCCACCTTCCAAATATTGGTTCTTTCTTTCTTTTTTTAACTTCATTTTCCCTTTGTGGGATTTCTATAATCCTAACATTTACAATGAACATGAAGCCTGAGGGTGGCTGTGGTAGTATGGTTATAAAGAAATCACTTGATGAACCCATGTCCTGTTCTTAGTGAGATCTCAAACAGTGAGAAGGAACTGTGAGGATAAATGTTCAGAAATTGTAATCACAAGAAAAATCAGAAGAAAAAGAATGTAAGTTACGCTTCACTTTTAAAGAGAACAACCTCGCAGTGTTTCTTGTGGGCATCAAGGTGACAGTCTGGGGCCTAAAATGGACTCTGGAGGATGCCTGGGCCAGCTATGCACTAAGCGGGAAGACTGAGCCATTCTATGAACCACCTAGACACTCTGCACCCCAGAAATGTCTTCCACTGAAGCCAAAAACTTATCTTTAAATCTCCAGAAAATTAGCTCTAAGATTTATCCAAAGAATAAAAAGCCATGGCTTGTACAAGAATTAAACAGCAGGGTGTGGGCTGAGGCAACTAACACAAAGCAAAGTGTGTGAAGCACAGCACACTGGCCACCTGCATGACTTAGAGGGAAGATCTGAGCTTAGCACACTTCCTCTGTGACACCAGATGTGAACACAAACCCATGTCCTTTCTCAAAGGAGAAATCCCCAGGGATGTGGGTAAGGCCTCAGCGGTCACCTTCATACACTATTCAGCATCAGCTATGGGACCTACTGAGCACAACAACCTGTTCAAAAGTGAACAAAACTCCATTCTAGATTCTGATGAGTCTGACACTACCGGACGAGCGTGGGAGAATGACTACATTCTAGGCTCAGGAAATGAGTCTGCTGAGAGAATAGCCAGTCCACAGGAGTCCACAGCTTTCTCTTTAACATTCAAGGCTTAAAGCCTTCTATCCCCCAGACTCTCCACAAAGAGGTGAGAAATCCAACTGAGGCAGCATGTGAGCATCTGTCTGATGGGCACTGAATATGAGGCCTCTCCTGCATTGGTTTCTTTGTGACAAAGTCACCAGAGGGTTCTCAGGTTGCCATCGTTGCTATTAACTCTGCATGAAGCAACAAACAGATGCCCTTACTGAGCAGCAGACACAAAATGATGGGACTATTACCAGCACTCTATCACTTTGTTGACCTAAGAAGAAGCTAAGAGACCAGAAGTCACCATAGGAAAAGTGCAGTGGCCAAAAGTCTTCCCTGGGGTAAGTTCTAGTCATAGCAAAGTTGACCTCACCAATCTAAGCTCCCTGAGCAGTAGGTCGAAGTGTATGTATATCCAAGATTAAGACTGATACTCTGTTTTCTTTTACTCATGCAGCCATGATAAATGAACACTTTCTATGAGAATTCTTTTATCACTTATCATTACCATTTGTCTCAGACATGGTAGATTTCATCACCACTACATTTCCTGGCCCTCTCTGTGTCCATGCCCTTTGCTCTGTGATTTATTTCACAGTTGCTCCCAGTAAAAATGGGGCATATCTTCCTGCTTTATTTACTTATGTGGGATTTGAGCACAAAATGTTGGCTGATGGATTGGGAGTAGATATGAGCCAAGCAAAGGCTTTCTATGCGCTTGCAGGGTTGGTAGATGAATGCTTCTTAACAGCATGCTTCTGGTAGATTATTACTCCAAAAACAATGAGAGGTTAGTGGAGTGGATCTGGACCAAAAGTAGCCTAGGACCAAGGCTGAACAAAATCAGCCAAACCCTTAGGTGCATGAGAGAGATGGAATGGTTGTTGTTCTAAGTAACTGAGCATGGAACAATTTTCTGTGCAATATTCAATGGCAAAACCCTAGTTAAGACAAAGTCTGGAACAAAGAAGTTGACACAACATCTCTGACGCTGACTTTTCATTCTTTCTAAGCAACACTGCTGCTTTGCTAAAAGAAAGTACTGTGGGGCTTCTGTTAGTAGTTGGTCCTTTAGTTCCTTTGCATGTGAGTGCTGTATAATGTTTGAAAGGCCAAAGAACAAGCCAATCTGGTTACTGCTTTTATACCTGTTATATAAAGAATAGGTCCAGAGATTGAACTCTTATTTTGCCACCTCTTAAAAACCTGACTTTGGAAACATACCATAATGAACTTGAGAGCAGCCTCTCCACGGGTGGGCAGAAACCTGGTCAGAAGCCTTCATGAGGAAGAGTGAAAAGGGTTACATGCGTACCTTCTTCTGAGGTTCGTCGGGGGTGTCCATCGGGGTCATGGAGCCCTCCTCCACCTCCGAGTGGTTCGACTCGCAGGAGGACACACTGACGGAGTCCATGCTTTCCCCAGAGCTCCCGCTGGTGGTGGACTTGGGCTGCTCTTTGGTGGGAGTACTGCCAGTGATGAGGTCAGACCCCAAAAACAGTCTGCAGAAAACAGAATGCCAAGCGTTCAGGTGGGTTTGAACCTGCAATGTACACCAACACTTCTGGCCAACTAAGCCCTTGGTGGTTTCTGAATCTCCTACAATTTAGCATTTTACAAACTCATTTCTATAAAATTTCTAACAAATAGTGACAAATACCTTGTCCCAAAGGCTATTTCAACTTCAAAGAGCATATGATTGTTTAGCTGCCAAATCTGAGGGTTTTCTAGGTCAGTGTTCCTGTTTTTTAATGGTCTACAGACCACTTTGATGGGATTAAAATACCATCAGCACTACCACCACACTCCTACAACTTTGTGCCATAAAATGAACCTCACATGGCTGAAAGTGAACTTTGCAAAGCTGCTGTGCTTTGGATAAGAAGCTGAGGAAAGGGCTTATGCTTCTAGTCACCTCGTGAGCTGTAACAACCTGAATCCCTCCTCTGTTAAGCAACTAGGGAAGCAGAGTACTCAGGGAAATCCCTATGGCCATAAATGAAAGGGGAACTGAAAACTAGAAGCGTGAAAGCTATATCTGCAGCTGTCCTGTTGGGAAATTGGCAAATCTTGGCAAAACAGTGATTTTAAAAATTTTAATTAACATACTTTAATTGTACATACTACAACTATGTAGTTCAGTGTGGTATTTCCATATATATGTACACCATACATTGATCATAAGCTTTTTTTAAGAATTTTTTAATTTTATTTATTTTTTTTCTTGTTTCAGAACTTTTGTTTATTTATTTATTTATTTTTATGGCCAGCTCAGCCTGCCCTCAGGGCAGGGCTGGTGTAGCATGTGGTGCTGGGGATAGAACTGCGGTCCCTGCAGCCACCCAAGCTTTCCTAAGCAGGCGCTTTAGACCACTGAGCCATCCTGCCAGGTCCATTGATCATAAATTTTAACATGTACACAGGATTCAGAGATACGTGCTTCCTTAATAAAACATGAAGAAACAAAACCCTCACAGAAGGCCAGGGCCCTCTAAGAGCTTCCCTCTTAACAAAGACAGGCCCTGGAGAAATATGTTCTAGTTGCTTAGAAAGACAACAGGGAAACACAGCTGTCCGGGCTTGCCTGATTGGAAGAAAAATATATCCCTTGAAATCATGTGTGAGGGTGGCCTGTATGTTGCTCTGGTTTGCTACCTACATGGTCTTAAAGGTCTGGGATCTCAGGCTAGGGACACATAGAGGAGAAGTAGATTGTTGGAAGGGAGGGAGGAAAGGAACAAGGAAGGGAGGGAGGGTGGGGTAGGAAGGAAGGCTCTTTCTAGAGGAACATACCTTCAATCTAGGCTGCACAGAATTCCCTGATAGATGAGTTTACAATATATTTACACAAATATACCAAGAACATATTTCACTCAGAGTTAACAGGCTTAACAATGGGTTTAGCTTCCTGAGAATCTTGGGTATGAGAACGCTCAGCAAGAAATTAGTAATTAAAAAAAATAATAATAAATAAAATAATTTTAAAAAAAGAAACTAGTAATTTATTCATTCATTTATCTACAAATATCTGCATGTCTAACATAAGCCATGTTATTAAAATAATTATGTTTACAAACATTAAAGACATATGAGAAAAACAAAAGAAATATAAGGAATATTTAAAACAGGACTTCAGAACAAGAGATTCTGACAAACAAGAAGATAGAGAAAAAAATTCAGTTTTAGGTAAAAAATGTGATGGATTTAAATAAAAACTTGGAATAGTTAAGTAACTTCTGTCATTAAGGACTCTGGACCCCATTCAGTGGGAGATAGAGCTTGTAAAGGTTTCATCTGTTAAGGTTTCATCTGCCTGGCCCTCAGCTAGGCCTGAGCCAGGATGGGCAGGATGAGTTTCTATTCTCAAAGAGCCAGCGTGAATAAGAACAACTGCAAGATCATTGAGGGTTCTCTCAGGGAGTAAAATTTTTGCCCCCACCTGAGGAAACCAGTCATGAAAAATTAGCACCGCAGGCCATAGGAACAAGTGATGTAAAGGCCCTGGAGCAGGAATAGGCCCTGCGTGGGATGGCCAGAAGGCTGGCACAGTGGGTCTTGGGGAACGAAGAGGAGTGTTGTAAGGGAGAGAAGGTGGGGGGTAGGACCCCTAGGGCCTAGGAGACTAGTATCACGCATGAGTTTAAGTTTTATTTTAAAATAAAACCATTAGAGGTTTTTAAGAAAGGCAGTGACACAATGTGTTATTCAAAACATTACCAGGTCCTTTGGTAGAAAATAGATTTTTGGGACTAAGAAACAAACAGCAAGGAGATAGAGCAAGACCTTTACTGTCCTACTCCAGGGGAGGATTTGACAGTGATGCCCACAGAGGAGGGGGAGGAGAAGAATGAGTGGATTTAACGCCTTCGCCAGTGGGGACCTCCTTGACCACACTCCCGCTGTCTAGCAGGCCGGGGTACTCACAGGCTGAGTCTCTTCACCATGCTCTTCCGAGGCTTAGGCGAGGTGGTGCTGGCTTCTGCTGCTGCTTCAATCTCACAGGAAAAGGCATAGCTGGGGGATGGGAGAGAGAGAAAGAGCTTAGGAGCTCCAAGTCTGAGGACCAAAGGATACTTTTGCATTCACATCACTGATTAGTTGTAGAGAAAGCTCCAGTTATTCAAAGCAAGTATACAGACCATGCTGTTCTAACATGAATCTCAGAGAGCACTTACTCAATGGTCAGATTTTATAAATTCCCATCAAGCACCTCTTCCCCACCCTCCTCCACAGCATAAGCATTGAGGCTGCTCATTTCTTTTCTTTTTTTTTTTTTATTACTTTTTGAGACAGGGTCTTGCTATGCAGTTCAGGCTGGCCTTGAGCTCACTTTCGTAGCCCAGGCTGGTCTCAAACTCATACAAATCCTCCTGCCTCAGCCTCCCAAGTGCTAGGATTACAGGTGTGCACTACCACATCCAGCTTTTTTTATTACTTTTAATAAGAAATAACATTGAGATAGTTTCAAAACACATTAGTAGGACAGCCACAATAATTAATACATTACATATTGTTGTCTTTGTAGTAGTTGTTCAGAGTACAAGATGCAGCTTTTCTAAACACTGTTTGTATAAGGCTGCTCACTTCTTACATGTCAAATACAAGGATGCATGCGCTTTGCAGCAGTGGAAGCTCATTCCATTCCCATCCACTGCTAGGCCGGGGTAAGAGTCTTTCTCTACCACCCATTTCTATTTCTTCTCTACTTTCTCCTTCCTACTACTTTATGTGCCCATGAGTGTGTGTGTGTGTGTGTGTGTGTGTGTATGTGTGTGTACACTCATGTATGCATGACTCATTTTTATCTAAGGGAAATGAAAGATTTTTGTAAAGTATCTAACCATCAGTGAATAGTACAGATCATTAGATTATTTATAAAAATAAATAAATATGATTGTAAGTTAGGCATGATGGAGCAAATGTGTAATCCCAGAACTCAGGAGACAGGCAAGAGGATTATCATGAGTTTGAGGGCAGCTTGGGCTACATACAACCAGCCTACACCACATAGCGAGACCTTGTCTCAAAATCAAATAAATAAGTCTATAACTATGACTCTTAATTGCCAAAACATCTTAAATTAAAAAGACCCCAAAGTTGGACACCTGTAGGCTAGGCAGATCTAACTGTCACAAGCACAGGAAGGGTTTACATGAAATGGGAGGCCTCATTTGAAAGATTGTAGCTCAGGCTAAAGACGTACATGGTTACAGGGGAGGTGGGGAAGGCTGGCCAGCACTATATAGCCACCTTGAGAGCTTAGGTTGTAGAGTCAGATGGACCTGAGTAGGAATCCAAACACTGTCACCAACTGATTATAATATTCCTCTAAAACCCAGACTGTCGACAACAAATACCTTTTTCCTATCAACTTCATCCTCCCTTATGACAAACTATGAAAGAAATTCCCTGGTCTATGGCAGAGAACAGCAAGCATTTTGGGGAAAAGAGCAGATAATAAGTATTCTAGGTTTATGGGCCATCTGGTCTCTGTTGCAGCTACTCAACCCTTGTTTTTAAAGCATGAATTCAACCATAGATACAACGTCAATGAAGGGGCTGTGTTCCAATAAAACTTTATTTATGGACTCTGAAATTTTAATTTCAAATAACTGTCCCACATCATATTATTCTCCTCCTCCCCTCTATCATTTAAAAAATGTAAAATGGACAGTGGATTACATAGGGCCTACAGACTAATCTGCCATCCCTCAGACCCTCCCCCCCCGGGGGGGGGCAATCAAAGCACTATAGTCACTGTGCCTTTCTACACTGATGAACCCTGTGCCTTGAGTGCCACCCACACCAGTTACAACTGTTTCTTCAAATGCCAAGTCGGTCCAGCCAGCAGGCCTTATGTTCACTGCCTGGAATGTTCTTCTCCAGTACAATCCTGCCTCTATAGAAATGGCCACAAATCTCCCCTACTCCCCCTCCTTCCCTCAGTTAAATGAACTGTCCTTGCCTAGTGATTCCACAGCATTGAACTTTTCATCATATTTCAATGTTTTATGAATCTTTTTCTATCCCTGGATTCGAAGGTCCCCGACAACTACACTCTTGACCAGAAAAACAAACATGGAGTCAGGAGAGTGTGAGTTCCAGGAACAGCAATAATGACTTACATTCCAACAATACTCTCCCAAATGAGAGTTTACCTAAGCCTCAACACATTTTACAGATGAGCATCCTAAAGATGGGGGAGAATAAAAGGCATGTTCCGGGCCACAGAGATGAAGGTGTAGCGGAGAAGGACTGAAAGTGTATCTTCCCATGTCATCAGCTCAGTGCCATACCACACTCCTTGGAAAACCAAGGCAATTGCCACCAAATAAATGGCTGTTGAGTGAGTGACCCAGGAGATACTGCATTCCTCTCACCTGCACCTCAGTTCCACCCTGACAATGATGGCCAGGGGGCCTACCTCTCCTCCTCTGTGAGCAGCTGCTGCCGCTGGAACCACTGGATGAACCTGGGGTCTGGGGTCATGCAGTAGCTGTTGCAAGCAGACTGTAAGAGTTTTATCTGGGCAATCACTTCAAATTCCTAAGGCAGACAGAACACCAAAAAGTAAGAGTGACTAATACGGTCGACCAAATATAGATCTTTTCAACATGAAAATATACCATCTTAGGACAAAGCAAGAAGACAACTCCCAAGAACCCTGAAATATTCCTTCAGTAGAAATAAAATAGCTTGAGAACTCTTCCAAATTCTAACTCTGAGGGCTGAGGTTATAGCTCAGTGGTAGAGGTCTTGCCTACAGGCTTATTCAAAGCCCTGGGTTTAAGCCCTTGCATGGGGGAAGGGGAGGGGGTCTTAGCTCTGAAACTATGAATCTTTAACGTTCTCATATGTTTGAATTTTTAATCCTCTTTTCTTCTTGAAAAAAATTAATATAAATAAAACAAGCTACCAAAGTTAACCAAACTAGTCACTCACTACCAAAAGTGAAAAGGGCTTTCTTTCTCTTTTCCATTTTCATTTGAGAATAGAAAAGCTATTTTATTAAGGTTCTAAGTGCATACTTCAGAATATATGTGAGATCTTTCTCTTTCTATTTCTTAAATAATAAGCAACACAAATACTTTAAGGCAAGAAGCTCCCAAGTTCCCCACCCTCAACTTCTTCAATCCTTAGCCTCTCCATAAGTAAGTTTTGGTAAGTCTGAATATCTAAACAATTCAGAGGCTCAGAAAGGTCAATGTTTAGATTTCCTGAGTCCTGAGGTTTTTACTACTCCAGTAAATCATTTAACCAAATCTTCTAAATCTCACAAAAGAAGCAAGTATATAATTATGTCTCAAATTATTTATATCTCTTAAATGCTTCAAAAGATTTTTTTTTTAAAGTCAGCAATGGGCATAAGCTTTAGCTTTAGGTTTTATAATACACTTTGTGAATGTTTAACATCTTAGTCTTACAAGGGAGGAAATTACCATCCAGGCTTATTTTGAAGTTAAAGAACAAAGATGATTACTGTAGAGGCATAAATGAATTTTTAAAAAGTATATCATTACAGAACATGATAGAAGTAGCTCAAGAACTGGCAGATTCTCTGAGTCTCAAATTTCCATCCAGTAACCTCAGGCCTTGGCCTCAGTATCATCAAGGAATATTTATTATGCTAAAGAAGACAGTATACTCTGTGAGGGACAGAAAATTAATGTTTGTTGAAGTTAGCATCAGCTCCGCCTGGTTAGCTCCTTTTGGTTTTAATTTCACTGTCATTTCTACTTGCAAATTTTCCTGACCCTACAATTTGGGGTGGAAGCCTCTTCCACATGCTTCTCTGAGATCTACTTGTGATCCTAAGCCCTTGTTTATTTGACTATCTCTGTCCTAGATTATTATTTTATGAGGACAAGGAGTTCTGGTTTTTCTCTGCTGCAGTCTCCAGAGTTCCTATGTTAGGTATACAATCAATATTTGTAGGACAAAAGAACAAATAAATTACTTTAAAAAAAAGAAAAAAAAGGTTACTATGGGTGAAGCTGTTTTGCTCATTCATTTTCCTCTGAAATATTTAAGTATCTATTTAATTAAACCATTCGACACAAAAACCATACTAAATTTTAAAATTTACTTTATCTTTTTTAACATTACTCAGAACTTTTTTTTTTTTTTTTTTATGACTGGCTTAGCCTGCCTTGGGGGTGAGACTAACACAGCGCTGCCAGGGATCTAACCGCGGTCCCAGTGGTTGCCTAAGCTTGCCTAAGCAGGTGCTTTAGACTGCTGAGCCATCTCGTCAGCCCTTTTTAAAAATTATTTATTTATTTATTCATTTATATTATGGCTGGCTCAGCCTGCCCTGGGGGTGGGGTTGGAACAGCATGTGGTGCCCGGGATCAAACTTTGTTCCCTGCTGTTGCCTAACCTTGCCTAAGCAGGCACTTTAGATTGCTGAGCCATCTCGCCAGCCCTCAGAACTTTTCTATTCACAAATTCAAATTAATGTGGAACACCTCTTCTAACACTGACAGGAAAAGAATAATTATCTCTTCCTAACAGTGAAGACCAATGCCTCCCTCTCCTCCAAACAGACCCACAAAAGTAATCCAGTTATATTAATTTTTCATGTCATTTACTCTTAGGAAACTCTTTCTCCTTAACAGGATGACTTATTTTTTTAATTGAAAAAATAAATGCTGTATTTTAATGGTATATACAACATTAAGTTTTGAAATATGCATATATTACAGAATGGTTAAGTCAAGCTAATTAACACATAAATTACCTCACATACAGTACCTAATTCTGAGAACACTTCAAATATATTCTCACAGCAATTTCTAAGTGTGAATTTCTAATACATTGTTATGGAGTATAGGGTGAACCTAATTATAAAGGAAATGAGAAAGGACAAAAGGGAAAAATTACACTTAATTTCTAACTGAGCTTCAGAGTGGCAGATAAGATCTGAATGCTTGGTCTGTGATCCAGTAACTCAGGTCCAGTTATTTAACCTCATCTTTGAACTAAGGATGGTAAAACTGACCTCACAAGGGCCTTGGGGTACTAATAAACAGGGGCATGCCCAGCACAGTGGCACAGAGTAAGTTCTAAACTAACATTTTTCCTCCCTACCTCTATAATAATAAAAAAATCCTTAATTTTCTGTTTTTTAAAAAAATTTTCACGCCCAGATGAAGAAAACTGAAAAAACACATCTAGGAGCTCTACTTACCCTTCTCCTTTTTTCAAAGTTAATCAGTCCTCCCTGAAAGAAATTTTTAAAATATAGTGTTTATGATTCTTTGAAATATAGCCCTATGCTGTTCAAGGTTACATTAAAATAGTTCAAAGGGATGATAAAGTGATCACTATTAATGAGCCTTTAATTACAGCTACTACAGGGAAAGAGAACCATCTTTCACTTTAAGAAAAATATTCTTTTCATTTATAGTAGAACAGGATAAGCAGACAGCCTTCTCTTAAAATGTCTGAAGTAACTAAAATAGTAACGATAAATAATTACAAATCAGAATCCAAAATTATTTGCAGAGTCAATAAGGTAAAATGATTGAGTAAAACAATCCATTCCACTTTTTTTCTTTGACCAAAAGCAACAAATAGAAATGATTACTGATTCAACCTAGAAAACAAATTGTCAATGGTTTATCAAAAGGGAAGTTGCTTTTCCATAGTATCATGAAAAATTAAGTTTCAATTCTTCATCCTTCTCACTCTTATCCTCAATGATGACATTAACGTTTAAATTTCAGATCCCTGCCCCCAATTCCCCAACACTGATGGGTGTTTCCTGAGATGAGCCAAGGCAGAGGATAGAAAGAGACAGAGCTCAGGAATTGTAAAACACATGAACATGTCCACGACACTCATGGCAAAGCTGGAGGTAGCTGTACTCAAAGCAAAATAACTTTGACTCTTTCTATTATGTATAATAAAAGCAAAAAAGTAAAATGTACTTAAACCAGCAAAGTAGAATAAACTTAAATATACGAGTAGACTTCAAATCTCATTTTAAGTAACAAATTTCTCTCCTACTTAGTATTTTATTATTGCCACTAACAAGTGTCACTCTTTTCCCATCACAACTGAGAGACAATGAGTGCACATCTCAGAAGAAGGGGCAATACAAAAAGGTGAGGGGTTTACTGGAAAATTCACAAGCTTGATGCACACCTTCTCCACTTGGCATGATTCCTTCCACTCCACCTGCAGTGGTCTCCTTGATATCCAGGTATTGCTCAAACCCATTGAGTGTTTCATGAGGCCATTCCATTGTATCTTCTCATATGGAACTAATCACAACTTACTGTGTTCTCTCATTGCATTTCTGTGTGAATACCTACTATCTGTCCAGTAGATATTGCTCCCACTGGCATTTGAGCTACTTGTGGTGTTACCATTTTGCACTACTCTGTTTGGCATCCAGCCCAGTAGCATGTGTATAACGAACAGGCTCTCAACTGCAACTGAGAGAAATGAATTTCTTTGCTGAGGATTCAATGAGAGGGCTGAGGTGCTCCTTACATTACCCCCACACAGCTCACCTCAATGTAGTCCTGAAGAGCAGTGTCCAGCATGGTCAGATCAGTCAAGAAAGTCCCCAGGTAGGGCACAGTTCCTTGCATCACACCCTGAAGAGAAACCAGAGCAAAGTGGTCTTTATTGTTGTTTAAAAGTTTAAGAGATTCAGGAATCTCCACAGTGGAAAAAACAGACCCGCTGAAGGATGATTTTTGGAGTCATTCATACTAACTGCCATGACTACAATTTTTAAAAACCCTAACAAATGGGATAAGAACTCAGAATCCAATGTTTGGCTTTCAAGACTCCAAAAGCTCAAGCCCAAGCAAAGTATAACCTTCCCCTTCCCTGTGAGCAAATCTGAACAGAGGTTACACTTTGCTTGGGCTTGGGTCACTGAATCAACGCTCGTCTCTGAGAGTGAGTGAATGCCTCTGGTGACCTAGACAGCAACAGTCTCAGCATCAGTAAAAGCATGGGCCACTGCACAATGGAGGTATATGTGCCATAAGAGGGGGGGGGGGGACACAATTATTAAAATGGTCCTTTGGGCTGGGCT